>JAWKAU010000748.1:0-37000 GCA_033398695.1 Orobanche coerulescens
GGAGAGCTACCAAACGGCCGGGAAGATGAAGAGAACAACCCACACGCTGTAGAAGATGCCATACTCACCACTGGGCACACCGACCACGAGAATCGCTCGACCCGAGCTACTAGGGCGGCGCGAACCAGAATCGCGACGGAGAACAACAAACAGGCCAGCAATAGTACTGAAATCGGCCAGCAAAACAACGACAAAAAACGCGAACCAGAATCGCGACGGAGAACACTCTCCAAAGTCAACCCCCAACAAACAAACACAAAAAATCGGCAAAATATATGGATAGGAAGCTAATGAAAATCCGAGCAACAATCGAAAAGGTAATATCTCTGGAAAAATCACAAGGATAAGGGAGAAAGAAGAGGATCGGCCGATGAGAAGGGAAAAGAAAATCGCCCTTGAGCGATCGCACCTTTAGTGCGTGAAAATCGCCCGCACATGTATTTCAGATTCCATATTTTTTGTATCGACTCCGAGCAGGGCTCTAGATCATTGGGAGTTCCTTCGGATTTGGAATAAAGGTTCATGAGGTTCCTAGAGGACTAGGCTCATGAAGTTCCCTTGGATTTGGATTTAAGGTTCATGAGGTACCTAGAAGACTAGGCTCTTGAAGTTCCATTGGATTTGGAGATAAGGTTTATGAGGTTCCTAGAGGACTAGGCTCATGAAGTTCCATTGAATTTGGATTCAGGTTTCATGAAGTTCTTAGAGGACTAGACTGCTGAAGTTCCATTTGATTTGGATTTAAGGTTCGTAAGGTTCTTAGAGGACTAGACTCAAGAATTTTCTTTGAGTTTGGATTTAGAGTTCATGAGGTTCATAGAGGACTAGGCTCATCAAGTTTTTTTGGATTTGGATTAAAGGTTCATGGGGTTCCTAGTGGATTAGGCTTATGAATTTCATTCAGATTTAGATTAAAGGTTTACAAGGTTCCTATAGGACTAGACTCATGAATTTCCTTTGGATTTGGATTTAAGGTTAATGAGGTTCCTATAGGACTAGGCTCATGCAGTTCCTTCAGATTTGGATTAAAGGTTCATGAGGTTCCTAGAGGACTAGGCTCATGAAGTTCCTTTGGATTTAGATTTAAGGTTAATGAGGTTCATATAGGACTAGGCTCATGCAGTTCCTTCGGATTTGGATTAAAGGTTCATGAGGTTCCTAGAGGACTAGGCTCATGAAGTTCCCTTGGATTTGGATTTAAGGTTCATGAGGTACCTAAAAGACTAGGCTCTCGAAGTTCCATTGGATTTGGAGTTAAGGTTTATGAGGTTCCTAGAGGACTAGGCTCATGAAGTTCCATTCAATTTGGATTCAAGTTTCATGAAGTTCTTAGAGGACTAGACTGCTGAAGTTCCATTTGATTTGGATTTACGGTTAATAAGGTTCTTAGAGGACTAGACTCAAGAATTTTCTTTGAGTTTGGATTAAGGGTTCATGAGGTTCATAGAGGACTAGGTTCATCAAGTTTTTTTGGATTTGGATTAAAGGTTCATGGGGTTCCTATGAATTTCCTTTGGATTTGGATTTAAGGTCAATGAGGTTCCTATAGGACTAGGCTTATGTAGTTCCTTCGGATTTGGATTAAAGGTCTATGAGGTTCCTAGAGGACTAGGCTCATGAAGTTCCATTGGATTTGGATTTAAAGTTCATGAGGTTCTTAGAGGACAAGGCTCATGAAGTTTCGTTGATTTGGATTTAAGGTTCATGAGGTTCCTAAAGGAATAAGCTCCTGAAGTTCTATTCGATTTGGATTTAAGTTTCATAAGTTTCTTAGAGGACTAGACTCAAGAAGTCCCTTTGAGTTTGGATTTAAGATTCATGAGGTTCATAGAAGACTAGGCTCATGAAGTTCCATTGGATTTGAATTTAAGGTCTATGAGGTTCCTAGAGAACTAGGCTCATGAAGTTCTTTTGGATTTGGATTAAAGGTTAATGAGGTTCCTATAAGACTAGGTTCATGAAGTTCCTTTGGATTTGGATGTAAGGTTATATGACTAGGCTCATGAAGTTACCTTGGATTTGGATTTAAGGTTCATGAAGAGGACCAGGCTCATAAAGTTCCATTGGATTTGGATATAAGGTTTATGAGGTTTCTAGAGGACTAGGCTTATGAAGTTCCATTGAATTTGGATTCAAGTTTCATGAAGTTCCTAGAGGACTAGGCGATGAAGTTCCATTCGATTTGGATTTATGGTTCATAAGGGTCTTAGAGGACTAGGCTCATGAAGTTCCTTTTGATTTGGATTTAAGGTTAATGAGGTTCCTATAGGAGTAGGCTCATGCGGTTCCTTGGATTTGGATTAAAGGTTCATGAGGTTCCTAGAGGACTAGGCTCATGAAGTTCCCTTGGATTTGGATTTAAGGTTCATGAGGTACCTAGAAGACTAGGCTCTTGAAGTTCCATTGGATTTCGAGTTAAGGTTTATGAGGTTCCTAGAGGACTAGTTTCATGAAGTTCATAGAGGACTAGACTGCTGAAGTTCCATTCAATTTGGATTTAAGGTTCATAAGGTTCTTAGAGGACTAGACTCAAGAATTTTATTTGAGTTTGGATTTAAGTTTCATGAGTTTCATAGAGGACTAGGCTCATCAAGTTTTTTTGGATTTGGATTAAAGGTTCATGGGGTTCCTAGTGGATTGGGCTTATGAATTTCATTCAGATTTAGATTAAAGGTTTACAAGGTTCCTATAGGACTAGGCTCATGAATTTCAATTGGATTTGGATTTAAGGTTTATGAGGTTCCAAGAGGACTAGGCTTATGATTCTATTAGATTTGGATTTAAGGTTCATGAGATTCCTATAGGACTATGCTCATGAAGTTCCATTGGATTTGGATTTAAGGTTCATGAGGTTCCTAGAGGACAAGGCTCATGAAGTTCCTTTGATTTGGATTTAAGGTTCATGAGGTTCCTAAAGGAATAAGCTCATGACGTTCCATTCGATTTGGATTTAAGTTTCATAAGTTTCGTATAGGAGTAGACTCAAGAAGTTCCTTTGAGTTTGGATTTAAGGTTCATGAGGTTCATAGAAGACTAGGCTCATGAAGTTCCATTGGATTTGAGTTTAAGGTTTATGAGGTTCCTAGAGAACTAGGCTCATGAAGTTCTTTTAGATTTGGATTAAAGGTTAATGAGGTTCCTATAGGACTAGGCTCATGAAGTTCCTTTGGTTTTGGATGTAAGGTTATAGGACTAGGCTCATGAAGTTACCATTGGATTTGGATATAAGGTTTATGAGGTTCCTAGAGGACTAGGCTCATGAAGTTCCATTGAATTTGGATTCAAGTTTCATGAAGTTCCTAGAGAATATACTGATGAACTTCCCTTCGATTTGGATTTAAGGTTCATAAGGTTCTTAGAGGACTAGGCTCATGAAGTTCCTTTGGATTTGGATTTAAGGTTAATGAGGTTCCTATAGGACTAGGCTCATGCTGTTCCTTCGGATTTGGATTAAAGGCCCATGAGGTTCCTAGAGGACTAGGCTCATGAAGTTCCCTAGGATTTGGATTTAAGGTTCATGAGATTCGTATAGGACTATGCTCATGAAGTTCCATTGGATTTGGATTTAAAGTTCATGAGGTTCCTAGAGGACAAGGCTCATGAAGTTTCGTTAATTTAGATTTAAGGTTATGAGGTTCCTAAAGGAATAAGGTCATGAAGTTCCATTCGATTTGGATTTAAGTTTCATAAGTTTCTTAGAGGACTAGACTCAAGAAGTCCCTTTGAGTTTGGATTTAAGGTTCATGAGGTTCATAGAAGACTAGGCTCATGAAGTTCCATTGGATTTGAATTTAAGGTTTATGAGGTTCCTAAAGAACTAGGCTCATGAAGTTCTTTTGGATTTGGATTAAAGGTTAATGAGGTTCCTATAAGACTAGGTTCATGAAGTTCTTAAAGGAATAGGCTCATGAAGTTCTTTTGGATTTGGATTAAAGGTTAATGAGGTTCCTATAGGAGTAGGCTCATGAAGTTCCTTTGGATTTGGATATAAGGTTATATGACTAGGCTCATGAAGTTACCTTGGATTTGGATTTAAGGTTCATGAGGTATCTAGAGGACTAGGCTCATAAAGTTCCATTGGATTTGGATATAAGGTTTATGAGGTTCCTAGAGGACTAGGCTCATGAAGTTCCATTGAATTTGGATTCAAGTTTCATGAAGTTCCTAGAGGAATAGACTGATGAAGTTCCATTCGATTTGGATTTAAGGTTCATAAGGTTCTTAGAGGACTAGGCTCATGAAGTTCCTTTGAATTTGGATTTAAGGTTAATGAGGTTCCTATAGGACTAGGCTCATGCAGTTCCTTCGGATTTGGAATAAAGGTTCATGAGGTTCCTAGAGGACTAGGCTCATGAAGTTCCCTTGGATTTGGATTTAAGGTTCATGAGGTACCTAGAAGACTAGGCTCTTGAAGTTCCATTGGATTTGGAGATAAGGTTTATGAGGTTCCTAGAGGACTAGGCTCATGAAGTTCCATTGAATTTGGATTCAGGTTTAATGAAGTTCTTAGAGGACTAGACTGCTGAAGTTCCATTTGATTTGGATTTAAGGTTCGTAAGGTTCTTAGAGGACTAGACTCAAGAATTTTCTTTGAGTTTGGATTTAGAGTTCATGAGGTTCATAGAGGACTAGGCTCATCAAGTTTTTTTGGATTTGGATTAAAGGTTCATGGGGTTCCTAGTGGATTAGGCTTATGAATTTCATTCAGATTTAGATTAAAGGTTTACAAGGTTCCTATAGGACTAGACTCATGAATTTCCTTTGGATTTGGATTTAAGGTTAATGAGGTTCCTATAGGACTAGGCTCATGCGGTTCCTTGATTTGGATTAAAGGTTCATGAGGTTCATAGAGGACTAGGCTCATGAAGTTCCTTTGGATTTAGATTTAAGGTTAATGAGGTTCATATAGGACTAGGCTCATGCAGTTCCTTCGGATTTGGATTAAAGGTTCATGAGGTTCCTAGAGGACTAGGCTCATGAAGTTCCCTTGGATTTGGATTTAAGGTTCATGAGGTACCTAAAAGACTAGGCTCTCGAAGTTCCATTGGATTTGGAGTTAAGGTTTATGAGGTTCCTAGAGGACTAGGCTCATGAAGTTCCATTCAATTTGGATTCAAGTTTCATGAAGTTCTTAGAGGACTAGACTGCTGAAGTTCCATTTGATTTGGATTTACGGTTAATAAGGTTCTTAGAGGACTAGACTCAAGAATTTTCTTTGAGTTTGGATTAAGGGTTCATGAGGTTCATAGAGGACTAGGTTCATCAAGTTTTTTTGGATTTGGATTAAAGGTTCATGGGGTTCCTATGAATTTCCTTTGGATTTGGATTTAAGGTCAATGAAGTTCCATTGGATTTGGATTTAAGGTTCATGAGGTTCCTAGAGAACAAGGCTCATGAAGTTCCTTTGATTTGGATTTAAGGTTCATGAGGTTCTTAAAGGAATAAGCTCATGACGTTCCATTCGATTTGGATTTAAGTTTCATAAGTTTCGTATAGGACTGGACTCAAGAAGTTCATTTGAGTTTGGATTTAAGGTTCATGAGGTTCATAGAAGACTAGGCTCATGAAGTTCCATTGGATTTGAATTTAAGGTTTATGAGGTTCCTAGAGAACTAGGCTCATGAAGTTCTTTTGGATTTGGATTAAAGGTTAATGAGGTTCCTATAGGACTAGGCTCATGAAGTTCCTTTGGATTTGGATATAAGGTTATAGGACTAGGCTCATGAAGTTACCTTGGATTTGGATTTAAGGTTCATGAGGTATCTAGAGGACTAGGCTCATAAAGTTCCATTGGATTTGGATATAAGGTTTATGAGGTTCCTAGAGAACTAGGCTCATGAAGTTCCATTGAATTTGGATTCAAGTTTCATGAAGTTCCTAGAGGAATAGGCGATGAAGTTCCATTCGATTTGGATTTAAGGTTCATAAGGTTCTTAGAGGACTAGGCTCATGAAGTTCCTTTGAATTTGGATTTAAGGTTAATGAGGTTCCTATAGGACTAGGCTCATGCAGTTCCTTCGGATTTGGAATAAAGGTTCATGAGGTTCCTAGAGGACTAGGCTCATGAAGTTCCCTTGGATTTGGATTTAAGGTTCATGAGGTACCTAGAAGACTAGGCTCTTGAAGTTCCATTGGATTTGGAGATAAGGTTTATGAGGTTCCTAGAGGACTAGGCTCATGAAGTTCCATTGAATTTGGATTCAGGTTTCATGAAGTTCTTAGAGGACTAGACTGCTGAAGTTCCATTTGATTTGGATTTAAGGTTCGTAAGGTTCTTAGAGGACTAGACTCAAGAATTTTCTTTGAGTTTGGATTTAGAGTTCATGAGGTTCATAGAGGACTAGGCTCATCAAGTTTTTTTGGATTTGGATTAAAGGTTCATGGGGTTCCTAGTGGATTAGGCTTATGAATTTCATTCAGATTTAGATTAAAGGTTTACAAGGTTCCTATAGGACTAGACTCATGAATTTCCTTTGGATTTGGATTTAAGGTTAATGAGGTTCCTATAGGACTAGGCTCATGCAGTTCCTTCAGATTTGGATTAAAGGTTCATGAGGTTCCTAGAGGACTAGGCTCATGAAGTTCCTTTGGATTTAGATTTAAGGTTAATGAGGTTCATATAGGACTAGGCTCATGCAGTTCCTTCGGATTTGGATTAAAGGTTCATGAGGTTCCTAGAGGACTAGGCTCATGAAGTTCCCTTGGATTTGGATTTAAGGTTCATGAGGTACCTAAAAGACTAGGCTCTCGAAGTTCCATTGGATTTGGAGTTAAGGTTTATGAGGTTCCTAGAGGACTAGGCTCATGAAGTTCCATTCAATTTGGATTCAAGTTTCATGAAGTTCTTAGAGGACTAGACTGCTGAAGTTCCATTTGATTTGGTTTAAGGTTAATAAGGTTCTTAGAGGACTAGACTCAAGAATTTTCTTTGAGTTTGGATTAAGGGTTCATGAGGTTCATAGAGGACTAGGTTCATCAAGTTTTTTTGGATTTGGATTAAAGGTTCATGGGGTTCATAGTGGATTAGGCTTATGAATTTCCTTTGGATTTGGATTTAAGGTCAATGAGGTTCCTATAGGACTAGGCTCATGTAGTTCCTTCGGATTTGGATTAAAGGTCTATGAGGTTCCTAGAGGACTAGGCTCATGAAGTTCCATTGGATTTGGATTTAAAGTTCATGAGGTTCTTAGAGGACAAGGCTCATGAAGTTTCGTTGATTTGGATTTAAGGTTCATGAGGTTCCTAAAGGAATAAGCTCATGAAGTTCTATTCGCTTTGGATTTAAGTTTCATAAGTTTCTTAGAGGACTAGACTCAAGAAGTCCCTTTGAGTTTGGATTTAAGATTCATGAGGTTCATAGAAGACTAGGCTCATGAAGTTCCATTGGATTTGAATTTAAGGTCTATGAGGTTCCTAGAGAACTAGGCTCATGAGTTCTTTTGGATTTGGATTAAAGGTTAATGAGGTTCCTATAAGACTAGGTTCATGAAGTTCCTTTGGATTTGGATGTAAGGTTATATGACTAGGCTCATGAAGTTACCTTGGATTTGGATTTAAGGATCATGAAGAGGACCAGGCTCATAAAGTTCCATTGGATTTGGATATAAGGTTTATGAGGTTTCTAGAGGACTAGGCTTATGAAGTTCCATTGAATTTGGATTCAAGTTTCATGAAGTTCCTAGAGGACTAGACTGATGAAGTTCCATTCGATTTGGATTTATGGTTCATAAGGGTCTTAGAGGACTAGGCTCATGAAGTTCCTTTGGATTTGGATTTAAGGTTAATGAGGTTCCTATAGGAGTAGGCTCATGCAGTTCCTTCGGATTTGGATTAAAGGTTCATGAGGTTCCTAGAGGACTAGGCTCATGAAGTTCCCTTGGATTTGGATTTAAGGTTCATGAGGTACCTAGAAGACTAGGCTCTTGAAGTTCCATTGGATTTCGAGTTAAGGTTTATGAGGTTCCTAGAGGACTAGTTTCATGAAGTTCATAGAGGACTAGACTTTGAAGTTCCATTCAATTTGGATTTAAGGTTCATAAGGTTCTTAGAGGACTAGACTCAAGAATTTTATTTGAGTTTGGATTTAAGTTTCATGAGTTTCATAGAGGACTAGGCTCATCAAGTTTTTGGATTTGGATTAAAGGTTCATGGGGTTCCTAGTGGATTGGGCTTATGAATTCCATTGGATTTGGATATAAGGTTTACAAGGTTCCTATAGGACTAGGCTCATGAATTTCAATTGGATTTGGATTTAAGGTTTATGAGGTTCCAAGAGGACTAGGCTTATGATTCTATTAGATTTGGATTTAAGGTTCATGAGATTCCTATAGGACTATGCTCATGAAGTTCCATTGGATTTGGATTTAAGGTTCATGAGGTTCCTAGAGGACAAGGCTCATGAAGTTCCTTTGATTTGGATTTAAGGTTCATGAGGTTCCTAAAGGAATAAGCTCATGACGTTCCATTCGATTTGGATTTAAGTTTCATAAGTTTCGTATAGGAGTAGACTCAAGAAGTTCCTTTGAGTTTGGATTTAAGGTTCATGAGGTTCATAGAAGACTAGGCTCATGAAGTTCCATTGGATTTGAGTTTAAGGTTTATGAGATTCCTAGAGAACTAGGCTCATGAAGTTCTTTTAGATTTGGATTAAAGGTTAATGAGGTTCCTATAGGACTAGGCTCATGAAGTTCCTTTGGTTTTGGATGTAAGGTTATAGGACTAGGCTCATGAAGTTACCTTGGATTTGGATTTAAGGTTCATGAGGTATCTAGAGGACTAGGCTCATAAAGTTCCATTGGATTTGGATATAAGGTTTATGAGGTTCCTAGAGGACTAGGCTCATGAAGTTCCATTGAATTTGGATTCAAGTTTCATGAAGTTCCTAGAGAATATACTGATGAACTTCCCTTCGATTTGGATTTAAGGTTCATAAGGTTCTTAGAGGACTAGGCTCATGAAGTTCCTTTGGATTTGGATTTAAGGTTAATGAGGTTCCTATAGGACTAGGCTCATGCTGTTCCTTCAGTTTTGGAGTAAAGGCCCATGAGGTTCCTAGAGGACTAGGCTCATGAAGTTCCCTAGGATTTGGATTTAAGGTTCATGAGATTCGTATAGGACTATGCTCATGAAGTTCCATTGGATTTGGATTTAAAGTTCATGAGGTTCCTAGAGGACAAGGCTCATGAAGTTTCGTTAATTTGGATTTAAGGTTATGAGGTTCCTAAAGGAATAAGGTCATGAAGTTCCATTCGATTTGGATTTAAGTTTCATAAGTTTCTTAGAGGACTAGACTCAAGAAGTCCCTTTGAGTTTGGATTTAAGGTTCATGAGGTTCATAGAAGACTAGGCTCATGAAGTTCCATTGGATTTGAATTTAAGGTTTATGAGGTTCCTAAAGAACTAGGCTCATGAAGTTCTTTTGGATTTGGATTAAAGGTTAATGAGGTTCCTATAAGACTAGGTTCATGAAGTTCCTTTGGATTTGGATGTAAGGTTATAGGACTAGGCTCATGAAGTTACCTTGGATTTGGATTTAAGGATCATGAAGAGGACTAGGCTCATAAAGTTCCATTGGATTTGGATATAAGGTTTATGAGGTTCCTAGAGGACTAGGCTCATGAAGTTCCATTGAATTTGGATTCAAGTTTCATGAGGTTCTTAGAGGACTAGGCTCATGAAGTTCCTTTGGATTTGGATTTAAGGTTAATGAGGTTCCTATAGGAGTAGGCTCATGCAGTTCCTTCGGATTTGGATTAAAGGTTCATGAGGTTCCTAGAGGACTAGGCTCATGAAGTTCCCTTGGATTTGGATTTAAGGTTCACGAGGTACCTAGAAGACTAGGCTCTTGAAGTTCCATTGGATTTCGAGTTAAGGTTTATGAGGTTCCTAGAGAACTAGGCTCATGAAGTTCCATTGAATTTGGACTCAAGTTTCATGAAGTTCTTAGAGGACTAGACTGCTGAAGTTCCATTCAATTTGGATTTAAGGTTCATAAGGTTCTTAGAGGACTAGACTCAAGAATTTTCTTTGAGTTTGGATTTAAGGTTCATGAGTTTCATAGAGGACTAGGCTCATCAAGTGTTTTTGGATTTGGATTAAAGGTTCATGGGGTTCCTAGTGGATTAGGCTTATGAATTTCATTCAGATTTAGATTAAAGGTTTACAAGGTTCCTATAGGACTAGGCTCATGAATTTCCATTGGATTTGGATTTAAGGTTTATGAGGTTCCAAGAGGACTAGGCTTATGATTCTATTGGATTTGGATTTAAGGTTCATGAGATTCCTATAGGACTATGCTCATGAAGTTCCATTGGATTTGGATTTAAGGTTCATGAGGTTCCTAGAGGACAAGGCTCATTAAGTTCCTTTGATTTGGATTTAAGGTTCATGAGGTTCTTAAAGGAATAAGCTCATGACGTTCCATTCGATTTGGATTTAAGTTTCATAAGTTTCGTATAGAATTTGGACTCAAGAAGTTCATTTGATTTTGGATTTAAGGTTCATGAGGTTCATAGAAGACTAGGCTCATGAAGTTCCATTGGATTTGAATTTAAGGTTTATGAGGTTCCTAGAGAACTAGGCTCATGAAGTTCTTTTGGATTTGGATTAAAGGTTAATGAGGTTCCTATAGGACTAGGCTCATGAAGTTCCTTTGGATTTGGATATAAGGTTATAGGACTAGGCTCATGAAGTTACCTTGGATTTGGATTTAAGGTTCATGAGGTATCTAGAGGACTAGGCTCATAAAGTTCCATTGGATTTGGATATAAGGTTTATGAGGTTCCTAGAGGACTAGGCTCATGAAGTTCCATTGAATTTGGATTCAAGTTTCATGAAGTTCCTAGAGGAATAGACTGATTAAGTTCCATTCGATTTGGATTTAAGGTTCATAAGGTTCTTAGAGGACTAGGCTCATGAAGTTCCTTTGGATTTGGATTTAAGGTTAATGAGGTTCCTATAGGACTAGGCTCATGCAGTTCCTTCGGATTTGGAATAAAGGTTCATGAGGTTCCTAGAGGACTAGGCTCATGAAGTTCCCTTGGATTTGGATTTAAGGTTCATGAGGTACCTAGAAGACTAGGCTCTTGAAGTTCCATTGGATTTGGAGATAAGGTTTATGAGGTTCCTAGAGGACTAGGCTCATGAAGTTCCATTGAATTTGGATTCAAGTTTCATGAAGTTCTTAGAGGACTAGACTGCTGAAGTTCCATTTGATTTGGATTTAAGGTTCATAAGGTTCTTAGAGGACTAGACTCAAGAATTTTCATTGAGGTTGGATTTAGGGTTCATGAGGTTCATAGAGGACTAGGCTCATGAAGTTCCTTTGGATTTGGATTTAAGGTTAATGAGGTTCCTAGTGGATTAGGCTTATGAATTTCATTCAGATTTAGATTAAAGGTTTACAAGGTTCCTATAGGACTAGGCTCATGAATTTCAATTGGATTTGGATTTAAGGTTTATGAGGTTCCAAGAGGACTAGGCTTATGAAGTTCCATTGGATTTGGATTTAAAGTTCATGAGGTTCCTAGACGACAAGGCTAATGAAGTTTCTTTGATTTGGATTTAAGGTTCATGAGGTTCCTAAAGGAATAAGCTCATGACGTTCCATTCGATTTGGATTTAAGTTTCATAAGTTTCGTAGAGGACTAGACTCAAGAAGCTCCTTTGAGTTTGGATTTACGATTCATGAGGTTCATAGAAGACTAGGCTCATGAAGTTCCATTGGATTTGAATTTAAGGTTTATGAGGTTCCTAGAGAACTAAGCTCATGAAGTTCTTTTGGATTTGGATTAAAGGTTAATGAGGTTCCTATAGGACTAGGCACATGAAGTTCCTTTGGATTTGGATGTAAGGTTATAGGACTAGGCTCATGAAGTTACCAGGGATTTGGATTTAAGGTTCATGAGGTGTCTAGAGGACTAGGCTCATAAAGTTCCATTGGATTTGGATATAAGGTTTATGAGGTTCCTAGAGGACTAGGCTCATGAAGTTCCATTGAATTTGGATTCAAGTTTCATGAAGTTCCTAGAGGAATAGACTGATGAAGTTCCATTCGATTTGGATTTAAGGTTCATAAGGTTCTTAGAGGACTAGGCTCATGAAGTTCCTTTGGATTTGGATTTAAGGTTAACGAGGTTCCTATAGGACTAGGCTCATGCAGTTCCTTCGGATTTGGATTAAAGGTTCATGAGGTTCCTAGAGGACTAGGCTCATGAAGTTCCCTTGGATTTGGATTTAAGGTTCATGAGTTTCTTAGAGGACTAGACTCAAGAAGTCCCTTTGAGTTTGGATTTAAGGTTCATGAGGTTCATAGAAGACTAGGCTCATGAAGTTCCATTGGATTTGGATTAAAGGTTCATGAGGTTCCTAGATGACTAGGCTCATGAAGTTCCTTTGGATTTAGATTTAAGGTTAATGAGGTTCATATAGGACTAGGCTCATGCAGTTCCTTCGGATTTGGATTAAAGGTTCATGAGGTTCATAGAGGACTAGGCTCATGAAATTCCCTTGGATTTAGATTTAAGGTTCATGAGGTACCTAAAAGACAAGGCTCTTGAAGTTCAATTGGATTTGGAGTTAAGGTTTATGAGGTTCCTAGAGGACTAGACTCATGAAGTTCCATTCAATTTGGATTCAAGTTTCATGAAGTTCTTAGAGGACTAGACTGCTGAAGTTCCATTTGATTTGGATTTAAGGTTCATAAGGTTCTTAGAGGACTAGACTCAAGAATTTTCTTTGAGTTTGGATTTAAGGTTCATGAGGTTCATAGAGGACTAGGCTCATCAAGTTTTTTTGGATTTGGATTAAAGGTTCATGGGGTTCCTAGTGGATTAGGCTTATGAATTTCCTTTGGATTTGGATTTAAGGTTAATGAGGTTCCTATAGGACTAGGCTCAAGTAGTTCCTTCGGATTTGGATTAAAGGTCCATGAGGTTCCTAGAGGACTATGCTCATGAAGTTCCATTGGATTTGGATTTAAAGTTCATGAGGTTCCTAGAGGACAAGACTCATGAAGTTTCGTTAATTTGGATTTAAGGTTCATGAGGTTCCTAAAGGAATAAGCTCATGAAGTTCCATTCGATTTGGATTTAAGTTTCATAAGTTTCTTAGAGGACTAGACTCAAGAAGTCCCTTTGAGTTTGGATTTAAGGTTCATGAGGTTCATAGAAGACTAGGTTCATGAAGTTCCATTGGATTTGAATTTAAGGTTTATGAGGTTCCTAGAGAACTAGGCTCATGAAGTTCTTTTGGATTTGGATTAAAGGTTAATGAGGTTCCTATAGGACTATGTTCATGAAGTTCCTTTGGATTTGGATGTAAGGTTATAGGACTAGACTCATGAAGTTACCTTGTATTTGGATTTAAGGTTCATGAAGAGGACTAGGCTCATAAAGTTCCATTGGATTTGGATATAAGGTTTCATGAGGTTCCTATAGGACTAGGCTCATGCAGTCCATTGAATTTGCATTTAAGGTTCACGAGGTTCCTAGACAATTAGGCTCATGAAATTCAATTGAATTTAGATTTAAGGTTCATGAGGTTCCTAGAGGACTAGGCTCATGAAGTTCTTTCGAATTTAGATTACAAGTTCATGAGGTTCATACAGGACTAGGCTCATGACGTTCCTTTGAATTTCATGAGGACTAGAATCATGAAGTTCCTTTAGATTTGGATTAAAGGTTCACGAGGTTAGTAGAGGACTAGGCTCATGAAGTTCCTTTGTATTTCGATTTAAGGTTCATGAGGTACCTAGGGGACTAGGCTCATGAAGTTCTATTGGATTTCGGTAGGACTAGGCTCATGATGTTCCATAGGATTTGGATTTAAGGTTCATGAGGTTCTTAGAGGACTAGGCTCATGAAGTTCGCTTGGATTTGGATTAAAGGTTCATGGAGTTCCTAGAGAACTAGGCTCATGAAGTTTCTTCGGATTTGGATTAAAGGTTCATGAGGTTCCTAGAGGACTAAGCTCATGAAGTTCCTTCAGATTTTGATTAAAGGTTCATGAGGTTCCTAGAGAACTAGGCTCATGAAGTTTCTTTGGATTTGGATTTAAGGTTCATGAGGTTCCTAGAGGACTAGGCTCATGAAGTTCCTTTAGATTTGGATAAAAGGTTCATGAGGTTCCTAGAGGACTAGGCTCATGGAATTCCTTTGGATTTAGATTTAAGGTTAGTGAGGTAACTAGAAGACTAGGCTCATGAAGTTCCATCGGATTTGGATTTAAGGTTTATGAGGTTCCTAGAGGACTAGGCTCGTGAAGTTCCATTGGATTTGGATTTAAGGTTCATGAGGTTCCTAGAGGACTAGGCTCATGAAGTTCCTTTGATTTGGGTTTAAGGTTCATAAGGTTCCTAAAGGACTAGGCTCATGAAGTTCCATTCGATTTGGATTTAAGGTTCATAAGGTTCTTAGAGGACTAGACTCAAGAAGTTCCTTTGAGTTTGGATTTAAGGTTCATGAGGCTCATAGAGGACTAGGCTCATGAAGTTCCATTGGATTTGGATTTAAGGTTCATGAGGTTCCTAGAGAACTAGGCTCATGAAGTTCCATTGGATTTGGATTTAAGGTTAATGAGATTCCTATAGGACTATGCTCATGAAGTTCCTTTGATTTGGATTTAAGGTTCATGAGGTTCCTAGAGAACTATACTCAAGAAGTTCCTTTAGATTTAGATTAAAGGTTTACAAGGTTTCTAGAGGACTAAGCTCATGAAATTCCTTGGGATTTGGATTAAAGGTTGAAGAGGTTAATAGAGGATTAGGCTCATAAAATTCCATTGGATTTGCATTTAAGGTTCACGAGGTTCCTAGATAATTAGGCTCATGAGTTCAATTGAATATAGATTTAAGGTTCATGAGGTTCCTAGAGGACTAAGCTCATGAAGTTCCATCGGATTTAGATTACAAATTCATGAGGTTCCTAGAGGACTAGGCTCATGTGTTCCTTTGAATTTCATTTAAGATTCATGAGGTTCCTAGAGGACTAGACTCATGAAGTTCCTTTGGATTTGGATTAAAGGTTTATGAGGTTAGTAGAGGAATAGGCTCATGAAGTTCCATTGGATTTAGATTTAAGGTTTATGAGGTTCCTAGAGGACTAGGCTCATGAAGTTCCATTGGATTTAGATTAAAGGTTCATGAGGTTCCTAGAGGACTAGGCTCATGATTCCATTGGATTTGGATTTAAGGTTCATGAGGTTCCTGGAGGAGTAGACTCATGGAGTACCTTTGGATTTGGATTTAAGGTTCATGAGGTACCTAGAGGACTAGGCTCATGAAGTTCTATTGGATTTAGATAGGACTAGGCTCATGAAGTTCCATTGGATTTGGATTTAAGGTTCATGAGGTTCCTAGAGGACTAGGCTCATGAAGTTCCTTTGATTTGGATTTAAGGTTCATAAGGTTCCTAAAGGACTAGGCTCATGAAGTTCCATTCGATTTGGATTTAAGGTTCATAAGGTTCTTAGAGGACTAGACTCAAGAAGTTCCTTTGAGTTTAGATTTAAGGTTCATGAGGCTCATAGAGGACTAGGCTCATGAAGTTCCATTGGATTTGGATTTAAGGTTCATGAGGTTCCTAGAGAACTAGGCTCATGAAGTTTCTTTGGATTTGGATTTAAGGTTCATGAGGTTCCTAGAGGACTAGGCTCATGAAGTTCCTTTAGATTTGGATTAAAGGTTCATGAGGTTCCTAGAGGACTAGGCTCATGGAATTCCTTTGGATTTAGATTTAAGGTTAGTGAGGTACCTAGAAGACTAGGCTCATGAAGTTCCTTTGGATTTAGATTTAAGGTTCATGAGGTACCTAGAGGACTAGGCTCATGAAGTTCCATTGGATCTGGATAGGACTAGGCTCATGAAGTTCCATTGGATCTGGATAGGACTAGGCTCATGAAGTTCTCTTGTATTTGGATTAAAGGTTAATGGAGTTCCTATAGAACTAGGCTCATGAAGTTTCTTTGGATTTGTATTAAAGGTTCATGAGGTTCCTAGAGGACTAAACTTATGATGTCATTCATATTTGGATTAAAGGTTCATGAGGTTCCTAGAGAACTAGGCTCATGAAGTTCCTTTGGATTTGGATTAAAGGTTCATAAGGTTCCAACAGGACTAGGCTCATGGAGTTCCTTTAGATTTGGATTTAAGTTTCCGGAGGTACCTAGAGGACTAGGCTCATGAAGTTCCATTGGATTTGGATTTAAGGTTTATGAGGTTCCTAGAGGACTAAGCTCATGAAGATCCATTCGATTCGTATTTAAGGTTCACGAGGTTCCTAGAGGACTAGACTCAAGAAGTTCCTTCAGATTTAGATTAAAGGTTTACAAGGTTTCTAGAGGACTAAGCTCATGAAATTCCTTTGGATTTGGATTAAAGGTTCAAGAGGATAATAGAGGACTAGGCTCATGAAATTCCATTGAATTTTCATTTAAGGTTCACGAGGTTCCTAGACAATTAGGCTCATCAAATTCAATTGAATTTAGATTTAAGGTTCATGAGGTTCCTAGAGGACTAGGCTCATGAAGTTCTTTCGAATTTAGATTACTGGTTCATGAGGTTCATAGAGGACTAGGCTCATGACGTTCCTTTGAATTTCATGAGGACTAGAATCATGAAGTTCCTTTAGATTTGGATTAAAGGTTCACGAGGTTAGTAGAGGAGTAGGCTCATGAAGTTCCTTTGTATTTGGATTTAAGGTTCATGAGGTACCTAGGGGACTAGGCTCATGAAGTTCTATTGGATTTCGGTAGGACTAGGCTCATGATGTTCCATGGGATTTGGATTTAAGGTTCATGAGGTTCTTAGAGGACTAGGCTCATGAAGTTCGCTTGGATTTGGATTGAAGGTTCATGGAGTTCCTAGAGAACTAGGCTCATGAAGTTTCTTCGGATTTGGATTAAAGGTTCATGAGGTTCCTAGAGGACTAAGCTCATGAAGTTCCTTCAGATTTTGATTAAAGGTTCATGAGGTTCCTAGAGAACTAGGCTCATGAAGTTTCTTTGGATTTGGATTTAAGGTTCATGAGGTTCCTAGAGGACTAGGCTCATGAAGTTCCTTTAGATTTGGATTAAAGGTTCACGAGGTTCCTAGAGGACTAGGCTCATGGAATTCCTTTGGATTTAGATTTAAGGTTAGTGAGGTACCTAGAAGACTAGGCTCATGAAGTTCCATCGGATTTGGATTTAAGGTTTATGAGGTTCCTAGAGGACTAGGCTCGTGAAGTTCCATTGGATTTGGATTTAAGGTTCATGAGGTTCCTAGAGGACTAGGCTCATGAAGTTCCTTTGATTTGGATTTAAGGTTCATAAGGTTCCTAAAGGAGTAGGCTCATGAAGTTCCATTCGATTTAGATTTAAGGTTTATAAGGTTCTTAGAGGACTAGACTCAAGAAGTTCCTTTGAGTTTGGATTTAAGGTTCATGAGGCTCATAGAGGACTAGGCTCATGAAGTTCCATTGGATTTGGATTTAAGGTTCATGAGGTTCCTAGAGAACTAGGCTCATGAAGTTCCATTGGATTTGAGATTCCTATAGGACTATGCTCATGAAGTTCCTTTGATTTGGATTTAAGGTTCATGAGGTTCCTAGAGAACTATACTCAAGAAGTTCCTTTAGATTTAGATTAAAGGTTTACAAGGTTTCTAGAGGACTAAGCTCATGAAATTCCTTGGGATTTGGATTAAAGGTTGAAGAGGTTAATAGAGGACTAGGCTCATGAAATTCCATTGGATTTGCATTTAAGGTTCACGAGGTTCCTAGATAATTAGGCTCATGAGTTCAATTGGATATAGATTTAAGGTTCATGAGGTTCCTGGAGGACTAAGCTCACGAAGCTCCGTCGGATTTAGATCACAGATTCATGAGGTTCCTCGAGGACTAGGCTCATGTCGTTCCTTTGAATTTCATTTAAGATTCATGAGGTTCCTAGAGGACTAGACTCATGAAGTTCCTTTGGATTTGGATTAAAGGTTTATGAGGTTAGTATAGGAATAGACTCATGAAGTTCCATTGGATTTGGATTTAAGGTTTTTGAGGTTCCTAGAGGACTAGGATCATGAAGTTCCATTGGATTTAGATTAAAGGTTCATGAGGTTCCTAGAGGACTAGGCTCATGATTCCATTGGATTTGGATTTAAGGTTCATGAGGTTCCTGGAGGAGTAGACTCATGGAGTACCTTTGGATTTGGATTTAAGGTTCATGAGGTACCTAGAGGACTAGGCTCATGAAGTTCTATTGGATTTAGATAGGACTAGGCTCATGAAGTTCCATTGGATTTGGATTTAAGGTTCATGAGGGTCCTAGAGGATTAGGCTCATGAAGTTCTCTTGGATTTGGATTAAAGGTTCATGGAGTTCCTAGAGAACTAGGCTCATAAAGTTTCTTTGGATTTGGATTTAAGGTTCATGAGGTTTCTAGAGGACTAGGCTCATGAAGTTCCTTTAGATTTGGATTAAAGGTTCACGAGGTTCTTAGAGGACTAGGCTCATGGAATTCCTTTGGATTTAGATTTAAGGTTAGTGAGGTACCTAGAAGACTAGGCTCATGAAGTTCCATCGGATTTGGATTTAAGGTTTATGAGGTTCCTAGAGGACTAGGCTCGTGAAGTTCCATTGGATTTGGATTTAAGGTTCATGAGGTTCCTAGAGGACTAGGCTCATGAAGTTCCTTTGATTTGGATTTAAGGTTCATAAGGTTCCTAAAGGAGTAGGCTCATGAAGTTCCATTCGATTTAGATTTAAGGTTTATAAGGTTCTTAGAGGACTAGACTCAAGAAGTTCCTTTGAGTTTGGATTTTAGGTTCATGAGGCTCATAGAGGACTAGGCTCATGAAGTTCCATTGGATTTGGATTTAAGGTTCATGAGGTTCCTAGAGAACTAGGCTCATGAAGTTCCATTGGATTTGAGATTCCTATAGGACTATGCTCATGAAGTTCCTTTGATTTGGATTTAAGGTTCATGAGGTTCCTAGAGAACTATACTCAAGAAGTTCCTTTAGATTTAGATTAAAGGTTTACAAGGTTTCTAGAGGACTAAGCTCATGAAATTCCTTGGGATTTGGATTAAAGGTTGAAGAGGTTAATAGAGGACTAGGCTCATGAAATTCCATTGGATTTGCATTTAAGGTTCACGAAGTTCCTAGATAATTAGGCTCATGAGTTCAATTGGATATAGATTTAAGGTTCATGAGGTTCCTGGAGGACTAAGCTCACGAAGCTCCGTCGGATTTAGATTACAGATTCATGAGGTTCCTCGAGGACTAGGCTCATGTCGTTCCTTTGAATTTCATTTAAGATTCATGAGGTTCCTAGAGGACTAGACTCATGAAGTTCCTTTGGATTTAGATTAAAGGTTTATGAGGTTAGTAGAGGAATAGACTCATGAAGTTCCATTGGATTTGGATTTAAGGTTTTTGAGGTTCCTAGAGGACTAGGCTCATGAAGTTCCATTGGATTTAGATTAAAGGTTCATGAGGTTCCTAGAGGACTAGGCTCATGAAGTTCTATTGGATTTGGATTAAAGGTTCATGAGGTTACTAGAGGACTAGGCTCATGATTCCATTGGATTTGGATTTTAAGGTCATGAGGTTCCTATAGGACTAGACTCATGGAGTACCTTTGGATTTGGATTTAAGGTTCATGAGGTACCTAGAGGACTAGGCTCATGAAGTTCTATTGGATTTAGATAGGACTAGGCTCATGAAGTTCCATTGGATTTGGATTTAAAGTTCATGAGGGTCCTAGAGGACTAGGCTCATGATGTTCTCTTGGATTTAGATTTAAGGTTCATGAGGTACCTAGAGGACTAGGCTCTTGAAGTTCCAATGGATTTGGATTAAAGGTTTATGAGGTTCCTAGAGGACTAGGCTCATGAAGTTCCATTGAATTTGGATTCAAGTTTCATGAAGTTCTTAGAGGACTAGACTGCTGAAGTTCCATTCGATTTGGATTTAATGTTCATAAGGTTCTTAGAGGACTAGACTCAAGAATTTTCTTTGAGTTTGGATTTAAGGTTCATGAGGTTCATAGAGGACTAGGCTCATCAAGTTTTTTTGGATTTGGATTAAAGTTTCATGAGGTTCCTAGTGGATTAGGCTTATGAATTTCATTCAGATCTAGATTAAAAGTTTACAAGGTTCCTATAGGACTAGGCTCATGAATTTCCATTGGATTTGGATTTAAGGTTTATGAGGTTCCAAGAGGACTAGGCTTATGATTCCATTGGATTTGATTTAAGGTTCATGAGATTCCTATAGAACTATGCTCATGAAGTTCCTTTGATTTGTATTTAAGGTTCATGAGGTTCCTAGAGAACTAGACTCAAGAAGTTCCTTAAGATTTAGATTAAAGGTTTACAAGGTTTCTAGTGGACTAGGCTCATGAAATTCATTGGGATTTGGATTAAAGTTTGAAGAGGTTAATAGAGGACTAGGCTCATGAAATTCCATTGGATTTGCATTTAAGATTCACGAGGTTCCTAGATAATTAGTCTCACGATGTAACATCCCCGGTTCAGCTCGGGAATATTACACACCGTGGATTCCGCGCCGGAACCCACCAGGCTAAAAATCATTTTTAAAAACGTTCAAAACGCCAAAAGGCCGATGACGGTAGTATTTTCCAAAGCTCACAAAATCATTTGTCAAACCGTCATAAAACGTTCAAGGCCAAAATGCCAAAACTCGATTTAGGGAATCGGTTTTACAAAATAAAACTCCATTTGCAAAATACCGAAAGTCATTTGAAAGAACTCACGCAGCGGATAAAATACAGTTCGAAAATACATTTTACATCAAAAATAAATAAGCAAATAATACACGATTCCCCACTATATGCCATAGCGGTATCATTCGGGATCCTCATCTCTTCACGACCGCTCTATCAAATCTCCAATACGAAAAATGAGTCCCACAAATGGTCAACCATAATGCCCGACAAATAACCGCAAATACATAAACATAATTAATCATATGTCATGCATCGTGAGAATGATAACCACAAACTATAACCTTACCACTCCCGATTTATCCAACGATTCTCGTCAAAATCCCAATATCACAATAATACCGTATAATACCTCAATAACGAATACTTTCCCGTACACAATCCTCTATGTACAATTACCAAAAAAAACATACCTCTATTCGGATTCCTTCCAAGCGCACCTCATCGACCAAGAATATCCAAATATCATCAACATCTACTGTATACTACAATCCTCACAAGATTCCATTTATACATTCGTCAATATGCAATACAACACAGAATACTTATGACATGTAATTGAAATTACTTATCGAAACACTATAATCGAACAAGTAATAACTTGCCTCAATGTCGATAATGAAGCCGAATCTGCCCGATGAACGTGCAGTGGCAATAAATCACAATATAGAACTCCAATACACGATCCAACCGGTCAAAATGAAGGACCATGAGTCGGCAACAATCTGTCCAAAATTAAGGAAAATCGGACTACGTCTTGCCCTACATCGAGCTACTCAATCACAGCTGCTCCACCAAAAATGGAACTCCAAATACGGAAGAAAATCACGATCCACTCAAAAGAGACTTCACTATATGATAAATTTCTACAATCATATAGAATTTCTTTCTTTTAACTCGACAACCCTACACTATTACAAGTCTATATGATTCTCACCCTTCTCACCACTCTCTTTAAAGAGAATACAAGAAAGGAATTTAATTTGAATCAAATAAGACTAAAGTGTATTACTTGGGTGTACTTGTGAGAAAGACATAAAGACTCCTTATATAGAATAAGAAGGCTTTTCCCCTTTGTTCTCAACTGATGTGGGATAAAAATACATTCTTAGAGTGTAAGCAAGGCTTCACATCTTTATTCTCAACCGATGTGGGACAAAACACATCCTTCAAAACACAACTACTGTCCGAGAGCCATAACTATTGCTAACAAAATCCAAATATAATCTCCACCGTTCATATTATATACAACTATTTGATAAATAACATATCCAAAATTCAGCACAATCCAACGGTTAAATCTTCGGAAATCTATAAAATACCGAGACTTCTCAATATGAATCCGAAAAACAGGAACCTCTCGTTCTTTTAATTATTACGGTCACATTGTTCATCCAAATCCAATCTCCACCGTCCAAAATAGAGTTTAATGTGTTTAGAACTGACTGTAAAAATTCCATATTAATCCGACGGTTGGATATTTATGAATTATGTCTGTAACATCGCTGCGGGTGAGTGTTCGTTGACGGAACTAAAGTTACGCAAATAGTTTTTACTAATTCGACCATAACTTTCGTCCAAACTCGGATTGACTCACCGTTTGGACCACTAGAAAGCAAACTCAAATCTATATAATACTGTTAATTTTCAGAATTTTCTAACATCCCAAAAATCCGTGGTGATTTTTCAAAATTGATACTTATCCATGACACCTCCGAGAAAATGTCCAATCTTGTTTCTACTAACATTTCCGGTATCCCTTTCTTATTTTAAATGTTCCAAGACCAAATGTATCTCCAATACATTCAAATAAATTTACAAGTCCCGTATTTAGTCGGTATGTATTCCTAAAATTCGGGATATTACATACTACCCCCTTAAAAATAAGTTTCGTCCTCGAAACTTGCAATCCTCTTACAAACAACAGTTTAATCGGAAAATCCAACATCACCAAAAGTAAACAATCATTATCGGACAATTCGAACAATATACTTACAGTGCATGAAGTCGATGATCTCTCGTGATACTAGCATATGACTCCATTTCAAAATCTCAACACAATAAAATGCCAATACCAACAAATTGGTAATTTTCGCAATTACTCGCACAATTTCGAAATCAATTAATCTCCGCCAAGATCGACATTTGGAGAATCCAAGTTTTGTGTGGGATTTGTGACGTTGTGTCCTCCTCACCTAGAGCGCATGAGCCGCTCCTTGACACATGCCCGTATCACCGGCGTTCCACTCCACATCGAAAGCCGCTCCTTGACACGTGCCTCGCACCGGCGTACACTTTCCGATTGGAGCCGCCCATTGCACATGACTACGGCACCGGCGTTCACTCCCTGCCTTGTCGGTCTCGGAAACACCAACAATCACCAAATCCACACAAAGACTACAATGTAACTCAAAAATAACACAGTTCCAAAACAATACAGTTCAAAATAGCCAGAAATCCAATTACACAAAAACCACGTTACTACCACATCGGTAGAGCCACATAACACACATGCCCGGTTCCGCAAAACCTTGGTCTCCGATACCATAATTGTAACATCCCCGGTTCAGCTCGGGAATATTACACGCCGTGGATTCCGCGCCGGAACCCACCAGGCTAAAAATCATTTTTAAAAACGTTCAAAACGCCAAAAGGCCGGTGACGGTAGTATTTTCCAAAGCTCACAAAATCATTTGTCAAACCGTCATAAAACGTTCAAGGCCAAAATGCCAAAACTCGATTTAGGGAATCGGTTTTACAAAATAAAACTCCATTTGCAAAATACCGAAAGTCATTTGAAAGAACTCACGCAGCGGATAAAATACAGTTCGAAAATACATTTTACATCAAAAATAAATAAACAGTCAATACACGATTCCCCACTATATGCCATAGCCAGTATCATTCGGGATCCTCATCTCTTCACGACCGCTCTATCAAATCTCCAATACCTGAAAAATGAGTCCCACAGCGGGGTCAACCATAATGCCCGACAAATAACCGCAAATACATAAACATAATTAATCATATGTCATGCATCGTGAGAATGATAACCACAAACTATAACCTTACCACTCCCGATTTATCCAACGATTCTCGTCAAAATCCCAATATCACAATAATACCGTATAATACCTCAATAACGAATACTTTCCCGTACACAATCCTCTATGTACAATTACCAAAAAATACATACCTCTATTCGGATTCCTTCCAAGCGCACCTCATCGACCAAGAATATCCAAATATCATCAACATCTACTGTATACTACAATCCTCACAAGATTCCATTTATACATTCGTCAATATGCAATACAACACAGAATACTTATGACATGTAATTGAAATTACTTATCGAAACACTATAATCGAACAAGTAATAACTTGCCTCAATGTCGATACGACGAAGCCGAATCTGCCCGAGAACGTGCAAGAGCAATAACTCACAATATAGAACTCCAATACACGATCCAACCGGTCAAAATGAAGGACCATGAGTCGGCAACAAGCTGTCCAAAATTAAGTAAAATCGGACTACGTCTTGCCCTTCATCGAGCTACTCAATCACAAATTGCTCCACCAAAAATTGAACTACAAATTCTGTAGTAAATCACGTTCCACTCAAAAGAGACTTCACTATATGATAAATTTCTACAATCATATAGAATTTCTTTCTTTTAACTCGACAACCCTACACTATTACAAGTCTATATGATTCTCACCCTTCTCACCACTCTCTTTAAAGAGAATACAAGAAAGGAATTTAATTTGAATCAAATAAGACTAAAGTGTATTACTTGGGTGTACTTGTGAGAAAGACATAAAGACTCCTTATATAGAATAAGAAGGCTTTTCCCCTTTGTTCTCAACTGATGTGGGATAAAAATACATTCTTAGAGTGTAAGCAAGGCTTCACATCTTTATTCTCAACCGATGTGGGACAAAACACATCCTTCAAAACACAACTACTGTCCGAGAGCCATAACTATTGCTAACAAAATCCAAATATAATCTCCACCGTTCATATTATATAAAACTATTTGATAAATATCATATCCAAAATTCAGCACAATCCAACGGTTAAATCTTCGGAAATCTATAAAATACCGAGACTTCTCAATATGAATCCGAAAAACAGGAACCTCTCGTTCTTTTAATTATTACGGTCACATTGTTCATCCAAATCCAATCTCCACCGTCCAAAATAGAGTTTAATGTGTTTAGAACTGACTGTAAAAATTCCATATTAATCCGACGGTTGGATATTTATGAATTATGTCTGTAACATCGCTGCACGGGTGAGTGTTCGTTGACGGAACTAAAGTTCTGCAAATAGTTTTTACTAATTCGACCATAACTTTCTCGTCCAAACTCGGATTGACTCACTGTTTAGACCACTAGAAAGCAAACTCAAATCTATATAATACTGTTAATTTTTAGAATTTTCTAACATCCCAAAAATCCGTGGTGATTTTTCAAAATTGATACTTATCCATGACACCTCCGAGAAAATGTCCAATCTTGTTTCTAATAACATTTCCGGTATCCCTTTCTTATTTTAAATGTTCCAAGACCAGAAATGTATCTCCAATACATTCAAATAAATTTACAAGTCCCGTATTTAGTCGGTATGTATTCCTAAAATTCAGGATATTACACACGAGTTCAATTGGATATAGATTTAAGATTCATGAGGTTCCTAGAGGACTAAGCTCATGAAGTTCCTTTGGATTTAGATTACAGATTCATGAGGTTCCTAGAGGACTAGGCTCATGTCGTTCCTTTGAATTTCATTTAAGATTCATGAGGTTCCTAGAGGACTAGACTCATGAAGTTCCTTTGGATTTGGATTAAAGGTTTATGAGGTTAGTAGAGGAATAGGCTCATGAGGAATAGGCTCATGAAGTTCCTTTGGATTTGTATTTAAGATTCATGAGGTACCTAGAGGATTTGGCTCATGAAGTTCCATTGGATTTGGATTTAAGGTTTTTGAGGTTCCTAGAGGACTAGGCTCATGAAGTTCTATTGGATTTGGATTAAAGGTTCATGAGGTTACTAGAGGACTAGGCTCATGATTCCATTGGATTTGGATTTTAGGTTCATGAGGTTCCTATAGGACTAGACTCATGGAGTACCTTTGGATTTGGATTTAAGGTTCATGAGGTACCTAGAGGACTAGGCTCATGAAGTTCTATTGGATTTAGATAGGACTAGGCTCATGAAGTTCCATTGGATTTGGATTTAAGGTTCATGAGGGTCCTAGAGGACTAGGCTCATGAAGTTCTCTTGGATTTGGATTAAAGGTTCAGGGAGTTCCTAGAGAACTAGGCTCATGAAGTTTCTTCGGATTTGGATTAAAGGTTCATGAGGTTCCTAGAGGACTAGGCTCATGAAGTTCCTTCGGATTTAGATTACAGATTGATGAGGTTCCTAGAGGACCATGCTCATGACATTCCTTTGAATTTCATTTAAGATTCATGAGATTCCTAGAGGACTGGACTCATGAAGTTCATTTGGATTTGGATTAAAGGTTCATGAGGTTAGTAGAGGAGTAGGCTCATGAAGTTCCTTTGGATTTGGATTTAAGATTCATGAGGTACCTATAGGACTAGGCTCATGGAGTTCCATTGGATTTGGATTTAAGTTTTATGAGGTTCCTAGAGGACTAGGCTCATGAAGTTCCATTGGATTTGGATTAAAGGTTCATGAGGTTCCTAGAGGACTAGGCTCATGATTTCACTAGATTTGGATTTAAGGTTCATGAGGTTCCTAGAGGACTAGACTGATGAAGTTCCTTTGGATTTGGATTTAAGGTTCATGAGGTACCCAGAGGACTAGGCTCATGAAGTTCCATTAGATTTGGATAGGACTAGGATCATGAAGTTCTATTGGATTTGTATTTAAGGTTCATGAGGTTCCTAGAGGACTAGGCTCATGAAGTTCTCTTCGATTTAGATTAAAGGAATAGACTCATGAAGTTCCATTGGATTTGGATTAGAGGAATAGACTCATGAAGTTCCATTGGATTTGGATTTAAGGTTTTTGAGGTTCCTAGAGGACTAGGCTCATGAAGTTCCATTGGATTTAGATTAAAGGTTCATGAGGTTCCTAGAGGACTAGGCTCATGATTCCATTGGATTTGGATTTAAGGTTCATGAGGTTCCTGGAGGAGTAGACTCATGGAGTACCTTTGGATTTGGATTTAAGGTTCATGAGGTACCTAGAGGACTAGGCTCATGAAGTTCTATTGGATTTAGATAGGACTAGGCTCATGAAGTTCCATTGGATTTGGATTTAAGGTTTATGAGGTTCCTAGAGGACTAGGCTGGTGAAGTTCCATTGGATTTGAATTTAAGGTTCATGAGGTTCCTAGAGGACTAGGCTCATGAAGTTCCTTTGATTTGGATTTAAGGTTCATAAGGTTCCTAAAGGAGTAGGCTCATGAAGTTCCATTCGATTTAGATTTAAGGTTCATAAGGTTCTTAGAGGACTAGACTCAAGAAGTTCCTTTGAGTTTGGATTTAAGGTTCATGAGGCTCATAGAGGACTAGGCTCATGAAGTTCCATTGGATTTGGATTTAAAGTTCATGAGGTTCCTAGAGAACTAGGCTCATGAAGTTCCATTGGATTTGAGATTCCTATAGGACTATGCTCATGAAGTTCCTTTGATTTGGATTTAAGGTTCATGAGGTTCCTAGAGAACTATACTCAAGAAGTTCCTTTAGATTTAGATTAAAGGTTTACAAGGTTTCTAGAGGACTAAGCTCATGAAATTCCTTGGGATTTGGATTAAAGGTTGAAGAGGTTAATAGAGGACTAGGCTCATGAAATTCCATTGGATTTGCATTTAAGGTTCACGAGGTTCCTAGATAATTAGGTTCATGAGGTTCCTAGAGGACTAAGCTCATGAAGTTCCTTCGGATTTAGATTACAAATTCATGAGGTTCCTAGAGGACTAGGCTCATGTCGTTCCTTTGAATTTCATTTAAGATTCATGAGGTTCCTAGAGGACTAGACTCATGAAGTTCCTTTGGATTTGGATTAATGGTTTATGAGGTTAGTAGAGGAATAGGCTCATGAAGTTCCTTTGGATTTGTATTTAAGATTCATGAGTTACCTAGAGGATTTGGCTCATGAAGTTCCATTGGATTTGGATTTAAGATTTTTGAGGTTCCTAGAGGACTAGGCTCATGAAGTTCTATTGGATTTGGATTAAAGGTTCATGAGGTTACTAGAGGACTAGGCTCATGATTCCATTGGATTTGGATTTTAGGTTCATGAGGTTCCTATAGGACTAGACTCATCGAGTACCTTTGGATTTGGATTTAAGGTTCATGAGGTACCTAGAGGACTAGGCTCATGAAGTTCTATTGGATTTAGATAGGACTAGGCTCATGAAGTTCCATTGGATTTGGATTTAAGGTTCATGAGGGTCCTAGAGGACTAGGCTCATGATGTTCTCTTGGATTTAGATTTAAGGTTCATGAGGTACCTAGAGGACTAGGCTCTTGAAGTTCCAATGGATTTGGATTAAAGGTTTATGAGGTTCCTAGAGGACTAGGCTCATGAAGTTCCATTGAATTTGGATTCAAGTTTCATGAAGTTCTTAGAGGACAAGACTGCTGAAGTTCCATTCGATTTGGATTTAATGTTCATAAGGTTCTTAGAGGACTAGACTCAAGAATTTTCTTTGAGTTTGGATTTAAGGTTCATGAGGTTCATAGAGGACTAGGCTCATCAAGTTTTTTTGGATTTGTATTAAAGGTTCATGGGGTTCCTAGTGGATTAGGCTTATGAATTTCATTCAGATCTAGATTAAAAGTTTACAAGGTTCCTATAGGACTAGGCTCATGAATTTCCATTGGATTTGGATTTAAGGTTTATGAGGTTCCAAGAGGACTAGGCTTATGATTCCATTGGATTTGGATTTAAGGTTCATGAGATTCATATAGAACTATGCTCATGAAGTTCCTTTGATTTGGATTTAAGGTTCATGAGGTTCCTAGAGAACTAGACTCAAGAAGTTCCTTAAGATTTAGATTAAAGGTTTACAAGGTTTCTAGTGGACTAGGCTCATGAAATTCATTGGGATTTGGATTAAAGTTTGAAGAGGTTAATAGAGGACTAGGCTCATGAAATTCCATTGGATTTGCATTTAAGATTCACGAGGTTCCTAGATAATTAGTCTCACGAGTTCAATTGGATATAGATTTAAGGTTCATGAGGTTCCTAGAGGACTAAGCTCATGAAGTTCCTTCGGATTTAGATTACAGATTCATGAGGTTCCTAGAGGACTAGGCTCATGTCGTTCCTTTGATTTTCATTTAAGATTCATGAGGTTCCTAGAGGACTAGACTCATGAAGTTCCTTTGGATTTGGATTAAAGGTTTATGAGGTTAGTAGAGGAATAGGCTCATGAGGAATAGGCTCATGAAGTTCCTTTGGATTTGTATTTAAGATTCATGAAGTACCTAGAGGATTTGGCTCACGAAGTTCCATTGGATTTGGATTTATGGTTTTTGAGGTTCCTAGAGGACTAGGCTCATGAAGTTCTATTGGATTTGGATTAAAGGTTCATGAGGTTACTAGAGGACTAGGCTCATGATTCCATTGGATTTGGATTTTAGGTTCATGAGGTTCCTATAGGACTAGACTCATGGAGTACCTTTGGATTTGGATTTAAGGTTCATGAGGTACCTAGAGGACTAGGCTCATGAAGTTCTATTGGATTTAGATAGTACTAGGCTCATGAAGTTCCATTGGATTTGGATTTAAGGTTCATGAGCGTCCTAGAGGACTAGGCTCATGAAGTTCTCTTGGATTTGGATTAAAGGTTCACGGAGTTCCTAGAGAACTAGGCTCATGAAGTTTCTTCGGATTTGGATTAAAGGTTCATGAGGTTCCTAGAGGACTAGGCTCATGAAGTTCCTTCGGATTTAGATTACAGATTCATGAGGTTCCTAGAGGACCATGCTCATGACATTCCTTTGAATTTCATTTAAGATTCATGAGATTCCTAGAGGACTGGACTCATGAAGTTCATTTGGATTTGGATTAAAGGTTCATGAGGTTAGTAGAGGAGTAGGCTCATGAAGTTCCTTTGTATTTGGATTTAAGATTCATGAGGTACCTAGAGGACTAGGCTCATGAAGTTCCTTTGATTTGGATTTAAGGTTCATGAGGTTCCTAGAGAACTAGACTCAAGAAGTTCCTTAAGATTTAGATTAAAGGTTTACAAGGTTTCTAGTGGACTAGGCTCATGAAATTCATTGGGATTTGGATTAAAGTTTGAAGAGGTTAATAGAGGACTAGGCTCATGAAATTCCATTGGATTTGCATTTAAGATTCACGAGGTTCCTAGATAATTAGTCTCACGAGTTCAATTGGATATAGATTTAAGGTTCATGAGGTTCCTAGAGGACTAAGCTCATGAAGTTCCTTCGGATTTAGATTACAGATTCATGAGGTTCCTAGAGGACTAGGCTCATGTCGTTCCTTTGAATTTCATTTAAGATTCATGAGGTTCCTAGAGGACTAGACTCATGAAGTTCCTTTGGATTTGGATTAAAGGTTTATGAGGTTAGTAGAGGAATAGGCTCATGAGGAATAGGCTCATGAAGTTTCTTTGGATTTGTATTTAAGATTCATGAGGTACCTAGAGGATTTGGCTCATGAAGTTCCATTGGATTTGGATTTAAGGTTTTTGAGGTTCCTAGAGGACTAGGCTCATGAAGTTCTATTGGATTTGGATTAACGGTTCATGAGGTTACTAGAGGACTAGGCTCATGATTCCATTGGATTTGGATTTTAGGTTCATGAGGTTCCTATAGGACTAGACTCATGGAGTACCTTTGGATTTGGATTTAAGGTTCATGAGGTACCTAGAGGACTAGGCTCATGAAGTTCTATTGGATTTAGATAGTACTAGGCTCATGAAGTTCCATTGGATTTGAATTTAAGGTTTATGAGGTTCCCAGAGAACTAGGCTCATGAAGTTCTTTTGGATTGGGATTAAAGGTTAATGAAGTTCTTATAGGACTAGGCTCATGAAGTTCCTTTGTATTTGGATGTAAGGTTATAGGACTAGGCTCATGAAGTTACCTTGGATTTGGATTTAAGGTTCATGAGGTATCTAGAGGACGAGGCTCATAAAGTTCCATTGGATTTGGATATAAAGTTTATGAAGTTCCTAGAGGACTAGGCTCATGAAGTTCCATTGGATTTGGATTAAAGGTTCATGAGGTTCCTAGAGGACTAGGCTCATGATTCCATTGGATTTGGATTTAAGGTTCATGAGGTTCCTAGAGGACTAGACTCATGGAGTACCTTTGGATTTGGATTTAAGGTTCATGAGGTACCTAGAGGACTAGGCTCATGTAGTTCTATTGGATTTAGATAGGACTAGGCTCATGAAGTTCCATTGGATTTGGATTTAACACTACTACAAAACTGGCTTTTAACAGTGGTTAAAATGCCTAATTAACGGCGGTTCCGGAACCGCCGTTATATGTACCGCTGTTAATATCAACGGCGGTTTTGAAAACCGCCGTTGAATTTGCCAAATAACGGCGGTTCATTTTAACCGCTGTTAAATTTGTTATGGCGGTTTCTCGAAACCGCTGTTAAATGTGCCATTTAACAATGATTCTGTAACCACTGTTAAACCTGATACTTCACAGCGGTTATAGAACCGCCGTTAATTTTAAAAAATAACAGCGGTTTCGGAGGAACAACTGTTGAAATATTAATAATTTTGTCCAGTTTTTTCCCTATTTTGCACAATCTAGTACCTGAATCGGATCAAACTAATCAATAAACCACCAATTCATCGAATCCAAACACACCGAAAAGAACTAACCAACACCAAATTCATTGAACCACCAATTCATTGAAAAAGATAATACAAAAAATCCCAATTCATCCAAAATAATTCAAACAAATATCCAATGTACAATTCATACAAATAATTCACACAAAAACACCAAAATCATGTCGCGAGACGATTTCGAACCTCCAAGAAATAAAGTCCCCAATCAACTCGAATTTTATCAAAAACATCTTCAGACAGTGCTCCAACATCATCAAACATCTGCACATATAAACGTATAATAAACAAATTTTAAATGTAAAAGAGTAAACAGTTTTATCACCACTTCAAGTAAAAAATATACTACCTCCATCCAACCATCCAAAATACGCGCTCGGGCGATAGTCGACATCCAGTGCATAACATAATAACCACACTCCCAACCTCCATTTTGTTTATTACACTAAAACAAAATAAGACACAATTATATCAGTCGCTTTCAGTAAATAAAATCAACACACAACATACACAGTTAAAAAACACACACTGACACAAACACAGAATGCACAAAAAAGAAAAACACACACATCACACACACACTTCACACACATTGCACACAAACATACACAAACACACACATACACATTGCACACAAACACACACACACACACACACACACACACACTGCACAAACAGAAAAAAAAAGAAAAACAACAACACACACACACACACTGGACACAGCATAAACACAATACACACACAAACAGAAAAAAAACACAAACATAAACACACACAACACACACAGTACACACAACACACACACACACCTACTGCACACAAACACACACATTGCACACAAACAAACACACACACACACAGTACACACACACACACTGCACAAACAGAAAAAAAAACACAAACACACACACACTGCACAGCTAAACACACAATACACACACAAACAGAAAAAAAACACAAACACACAATACACACACAAACATAAACACACACAACACACACAGTACACACAGCACACACACACACACATACTGCACACAAACACACACATACACACAATACACACACACATTGCACACAAACAAACACAAACACACACACACACACATGCACACACACACACACACACACAGTACACACACACACACACTGTACAAACAGACAAAAAAACACAAACACACACACACTGCACAGCTAAACACACAATACACACACAAACAGAAAAAAAAATAAACACAAACACACAATACACACACAAACATAAACACACAGAAGACACACAGTACACATAGTACACACACACACTGCACAAACAGAAAAAAAACAATCATATCATGCCGCATAGCACACTCGAGTTATTCTTACCAGTATAAAAACCTATATACACCTTTCGTCATCCTAAAATCCCAAACCCCAAACAAAGAAGAAAAAAAAATATCGAGGAAAAAAAATGGGCTCATTTCAGAAATCTGAGGAGGAATGGCGGTCCACTCTCACTCCTGATCAGTTTCATATTCTCCGCCAGAAGGGCACCGAGTCCGTGTTCTCCTGAGCACTCCTTTTTCTTATTATTATTTTTGCATATATATATATATGTGTGTGTGTGTGTGTGTGATTAGCTAGTTGTTGCATGTTATAAAGAAATCTTGACCTTCGTAAGAGCCCTGATTAATTTTCTCACTTCATTTATGTGAGCAAATAGATAATATGTCCAGTTTCTGTGAACATTTATTGTAGTATTCACTATAATCTACCTTAAGAAGATGATTCATCCTTAATGAGAGAGAGGGAGAGAGAGGCAGATGGGGAGAGGGAGGGAGGGAGGGAGATAGTATTTGTGGAATCTTTGTATAGAGATTTTTTTAGGATATTTATCATCCGAAACTCGAATACTTCACATGCTGATGCTTTCGGTAATTGCACAGGCCACAAACACACACACACACACTGCACAGCTAAACAAAAACAGAAAACAAAAAAACCAACATAAACACACACACACACACACACAGCACACACACACAAAAACCAACACAAACAAACGGACACTTCATACACGATATGTTGGGAGAAGATCCTTAATACGAAAGTTAACATCTATCCCAAAGGGAGAAGATCCTTACGACGTTAACCACGTCTATCCCAAAATATTTCGTGTTTCCAAAAATAATGTTGTCGTACACACTAAAATATTTACACACACACACACACTGCACGCACACACACAGCACACACACTGCACACACACAAAACACAAACACACACAAACACAAACACACATAAACACAAAGACACACACACACACACTCACAGCACACACAGCACACACTGCACACAAACACACACAAACACAAACACACACACACAACACACACACACTGCATAGAAAAAAAAACCAACACAAACAAACGGACACTTCATACACGATATGTTGGGAGAAGATCCTTAAGACGAAAATTAACATCTATCCCAAAGGGAGAAGATCCTTACAACGTTAACCACGTCTATCCCAAAATAATTCGTGTTTCCAAAAACAATATTGTCGTACACACTCAAATATTCATACACATAAACACACATATTTACACTCATGTAATTAAATGTATTACATTGGGATATATCCAACTAACCGCCTGCTTTGATTTACTTGTATGCATACCATCCATGGTCTTGAATGCGGTCACGGCACTGCTTAAAAGTAACAAAAATATATTGAGTCGTTGATATAAAATTTTATAGCAAATATGTTATAAATAAAATCTTACTTTTGGAGTATGCCCTTAATGCGAGAGTCAGGCCTACTATGTAGTGAGCAAAACCATATAATAGTTCCTCTTGCTGGAACAATGACCAAAAGTTGCCAATGATGCCTACATAGATAAATGCATTTGAAAGAAAGAACATATTACTACAGTATGTTGTAAAAAAAGAAAATAGTTTTGTTAAAAAGAAAATATTTTGAAATTTACAATCTTTTATCTTACTTATGATGGTAAGCTCTCATGTATATTTACTTCTTCGACTCAAGCATACGCGTCGATATATATCTCGAGATCTCCTCTACCCTATGTCCCATATTTTGTATGGATTGAGGATTAAAATATCCATAGAAAACCTCGTCCATCGTGCCCACATTCATATTAGACAAATACCTAATTTGTTAAGCAAAATATTAATATAAAAAAACACTCCACACACTGCACACAAACACACACACACACACACACACACACACACACACACACACACTGCCACACAATAAAAACACACACACACACACTGCACACAAACACACACACACACACTGCACACACACACACACACACACTGCACACACAAACACTGCACACACACACTGCACACACACAACACATACAAACACACAAACACACACACACACACTATACACACACACATACTACGAATGTAGAAAAATTCCATAAAGGAAATTACTCACATAGTCCAAAGCTGTAAAACTGATAAAGTAAGCCACTCCTTTCCTTGAACGATCTCTAAAATATCAGTGTGAGCGATGTACAATGGAACATCATCACCACCACAGCCAAAGATAGTTGTATCCCACGGCACTGATATCGGACTATTGTACATACTCGACGCAGCACAAAGTAAGTCTTTCATGATGTCATCTTTGGTCCTCGACCCGTCATTGTGACGAGCCTGCTTCTTCGGTCGCTGAATATTCTATTTCATATAGTATAGTGTAAAATACAAGTAAATTTGAAATAATTTATTTTGTTTTCTTTCCATTGTAACTTCAGAAAGGATGAAGGATAAACGTATCTATTGAATACTATATAAACTCATTAATAATGACCCGAACCTATATCTATTTTTTGAATATTAAAAAGAGAAGAATTGGTGCGAATTTCTTCTATATTGAATAAAGAATATTCATTCATCAAATCATTCACTCCATAGTCTGATAAATCTTTTAAAGAACTGATTAATCACACGAAAATAAAGATAGAGTTCCATTCTACATGTCAATACATGTCAGGGGTTAAAATATTTTTATATATATACTATCTAAATATATACTCCAATAAAGTCAATAAAACAAAAAAATAATAGGGCTTATTATTTTTAATTATTATTATTCCTACATGTTTCCATTCCTTTGGGATGTTACTACGCATTTTGATTGCGTTTAATCTTTTCCATATTAAAAATAATAGTCAATTTATATTGGATTGATTTTGCAATAATGTTTGGTAGTTACTAAAAAGAAAAAGAAAATATTTACCTTTGAAAAATCGGAGAAAATAAAATCTCATGGCCATCCAATAAATCCACCTAAAGCTTCCCCCACGACTCTCACCTCATCAGTCGCCACAGGGACTTCAGCGCTGGCATCTACGGCCTCCTCAACCACTACCTTAACCAAATGAACTGGTAAAGAAGCACAATGTAGGGTCGAATCGCCCTCAATAACCCTACCGATAGCAACTAGACGGGGATGATGCTCGTCCACATAAAATCCAACTCGATGAGTGTCTCCAGTCACAGGCCTCTCTCCGGAAGGGCCAGAAATAGCATCAGCACAACTCCCCTTCGTGCTAACACGAGTAACCTCATCCGGTGTATGAATATCGACAGGCTGCTGGGAACTAGCACCCATTGTCTGGCCGAACTCTTTCCTCAAAGTCTTTGTGACATCAAGGGTGATCTCTTTCCTTAGCTGCTCCAACACATCTTTACTTACGGAAGACGTCGATCCACATGATCGTCCAAAGTAATCGCGAATACCCACACCAAAACCAATGCCACGAACACGACCAGGGTGCTCGGGTCTCCCAATCGCAGCCGCCAATATATCCTGTCGTCCCTCAAGAATGAAGGTACCTTGTGTATACTGCTTCTCCAAATCATCCTACAAAAATTTAATTTGGCACCATATTACAAAATTTTGAAATTTCCAAACAACTGATACAAGTTGATGAAGGAGAAAAAACAATACAAGAATGTAGATAAAAATAATTAGGTAGAAAAGTGGTTATTTACATTTAATAAAGCAAATAATTTACCTCAAATTTTTAATGTTTGCTAACACTTAGCAACAAAAAAGTGGAGCTTTTTCTTTTTCTTACAAGAAAAAATAATTCTTAAAAAAGAACTTACAATCCTCTCGACAATCTTCCGTGCAGCATCGGATGACGTACCCTCCCGTCTTTTTGTAAGACCAAGCTTCCACCTTTGATGACGCGTAGGTGGAGACGGGGGATCAACAACAATATCTTCTTCAGATTTAGATACTTCTCGACGCTCCTTCATCTTCCTCTCCATCTCCCGTATATCCACCAAGTCGTACCCTCCTCGAGCCATATAATGCGGAATGTTCATTTTGGCTAATTCTTGTTTCTTACTTCTTTGTTCCTGATACAAGTATCAAATAATCCATAAACAATTTTATAAATATTTTCAAATTCAAAACATT
>JAWKAU010000749.1:0-36305 GCA_033398695.1 Orobanche coerulescens
AAAGTTGATTTACGAGCGGATACCATCAAATCCGCATGCAGAGGGAGACGAATGGAAAACGGCGTTTAAAACGAAGAATGGACTTTACGAATGGGTTGTGATGCCATTCGGCCTCACCAACGCCCGAGCACCCTTTATGAGGTTGATGAACGAGGTTCTTAAACCTTTCTTGGGAAAGTTTGTTGTCGTGTACTTAGACGACATTTTGATCTACAATCGGTCCGTAGAAGAACATCTCGAACATTTGCGGTACGTGTTTGAGACGTTAAGGGAACAAAAACTTTATGGAAAACGGAGAAGTGTACTTTCCTAGTCGAGAGTCTTGTCTTTCTGCTATGTTGTTTCGGGAAGACGGAGTTTTGGCCGACCAAGAGAAGATCGCTGCAATCAAGTCGTGGCCGACCCCAAAGACAATCACTGAGGTACGGCCATTTCATGGCCTCGCTTCTTTTACCGACGATTCATACGGACTTCAAGACTATCTCCAAATCCGATCACTGGAGTGTCCAAAAGGGAACCTTTGCATGGAACGAAGTACCCAAAAAGGCTTTGAAAATTTAAAAGGAAAATTATGTGAAGCGCCGATTTGACGTTACTCCGATTTTTCACAACCGTTTGAGGTAGAATGCACGCTAGCGGAGTTGGAATTGGGGCGTGCTTATTCAAAGAGGCCGTCCCATCGCCTATTTTTCTGAGAAGTTATGGCGCCCGAGTGAATTATTGTACTTACGACAAGGAGTTCTATGCTATCGTAAGAGCACTCGATCATTGGAGTCATTATCTCGCTCGAAACATTTCGTGCCGTATTCGGATCACGAGTCGTTGAAATACATCAACGGACAGAGTAAGCTAAGCCCGAGACATGCAAAATGGGTGGAATTTTTACAATCTTTTCACTTTTCATCCAAGTACAAAGACTAGAAGAGTAATGTAGTGGCGGATGCACTATCGAGACGATATGCCCACTCAATGCTAGATGTTCGCTTGTTGGGTTCGAGACTTTGAAAGATCATTACAACGACGATTTGGACTTCGGGAAATTTTTAACCGTTGTAAAACGGCCCCATACGAGGAATTTATTTTACAGATGGCTTTCTTTTCAAGGGAAATAAATTGTGTGTGCCGAGGCATACAATTCGGGAATTGTTGGTTCGGGAGGCGCACGGAGGAGGACTAGCCGGCCACTGGTTCGACTAAAATCAGAGGTGCTAAAAGAACATTTCTTTTGGCCGAAGATGTATGGTGACGTCAAGACAATCGTGAGCAAATGCGTAACTTGTCACATGATGAAAAGTTCGCTCAAGTCGAGTACATACATGCCGCTGCCGATACCGTTACGACCGTGGAGGATGTCTCGATGGATTTTATTGTGGCTTTACCTCGTACTCAACGAGGCAAAGACTCGATCATGGTGGTTGTCGACCGTTTTTCGAAAATGGCTCACTTTATCGCGTGCCACAAAACCGATGATGCAAGCAATGTGGCGGACTTGTACTTCCTGGAAGTAGTTCGCTTACACGAGTTCCAAAACTATCGTGCCTGATCGAGATTCCAAATTTCGAGTTACTCGAATACTTTATGGAGGAAAGTTGGTACTAAACTCCTATTCAAGATTCACATCACCCGCAAACCGACGGATAGACCGAGGTGACTAATCGAACATTGGGAGCATTATTGCGAGGGTTGGTAAATAAAACACGTATGATTGGGACGTTAAACTTGCTCATGAATTCGCATACAACCGATCACCCGGTTATGACACGGCCTCTTTAAAATACATGCGAAGTACTACTTCGCATGTAGTACTTACAAATCGTCTAAGGAAGTAATTCGAACTTCCATCGTATTTGATGGTTCTCCCGTTTTCCATAAAGTTTTGTTCCCTTAGCGCCTCAAACGAAGTTTTTCCATACGCATTACTTCGCATGTTGATACGCATGTAGTACTTAGATCTCCACCAGGCCCGATAGTAGTGTATCGGAATCGAATATTAGTTATCGTATCGTAAGTAATGCGTATTCACTAGTATTGAAATTTTTTTTCAATAATGCGTATCATAAGGTCGTGTTACGCAATCTCTTCCTCATGTTTACTACCCTTCCAAAAACTCCTATCACACCAAAAGAAACAAGCCTATCTAAAGTCCTGTTTCAATGTCAAGGATTTGACACTATCAAAGTGCTTGTCCAAATCGGAGGATTGTAACGCTATGAGAAGCCATAGCGCCCGAGAGGAATTATTAGTCAAGAAGAAAGAGTTGGAGACGTTTTTAACTTAGAAGTCGACGAAGAAGAAGAATGCGAGGCATACGATGCCCCGAACTATGACACGAACCTTGTCCTTCGTATGTTACAAACGAAGGCCGCCCAAGTGACGAAGAACAACGGACTAAATCTTCCACACGAAGTGTCGTGGTCGTAGATAAATGGTGTAGCTTGATCATTGACGGTGGAAGTTGCACAAACGTGGCATCAAGCGAGATGGTTTCAAAACTCGGCTTGATCACCACGGCCCATCCTAAGCCGTATGCACTCCATTGGCTCGATGATGGGAACAAAGTGAAGGTATCAAGACAAGTGAAGGCCTGACTCACCATGGGTTCGTATGGCGATGACATTACATGCGATGTACTACCGATGGACGATGTCACGTGTTATTAGGAAGACCTTGGTTATTTGATCGGGACGTACTACATCGAGGGAGGAGTAATGAGTATGAGTTACGTGACAAAGGTAAAAATTGTTCTTAAACCTATGTCACCTCAAGCTATCCTGACGATGAGTTCGAAAAGTCGAAGGACCGAAACTTACGATGTTTGCAAACGAAAGAAGTCGAACACACCATTGACGATGGCGAACGTGTTTATTTGATGATGATCAAAGAGGTACGAAATCTTGCCACCAAATCGCAACATGAGGAAGAGATAGACGCACTATTACACGAGTTTTCTGGACGTATTTCCCAAGACTTGCCGCAGGATTACCACCTATCCGCGGATTGAACACCGTGATTGATCTTATACCGAGCTCCATTACCGAACAAAGCGGCGACGTTGTAATCCCGAAGAAACCAAAGAACTACAACGTCAAATTGACAAACTCATGAATCACGGACATGTCCGAGAAAGTTTAAGTCCGTGTGCGGTTCCAGTTCTACTTGTACCAAAAAAGACGGAACATGGCGAATGTGTATTGACAAGAGAGCCGTGAATAACATCACCGCCAAGTATCGGTTTCCCATCCCGAGACTAGACGACATGTCGGACGAGTTACATGGCTCGGTTATATTTTCCAAAGTTGATTTACGGAGCGGATACCATCAAATCCGCATGCGAGAGGGAGACGAATGGAAAACGGCGTTAAAACGAAGAATGGACTTTACTGAATGAATTGTGATGCCATTCGGCCTCACCAACGCCCGAGCACCTTTATGAGGTTGATGAACGAGGTTCTTAAACCTTTCTTGGGAAAGTTTGTTGTCGGTACTTAGACGACATTTTGATCTACAATGGTCCGTAGAAGAACATCTCGAACATTTGCGGTACGTGTTTGAGACGCTAAGGGAACAAAACTTTATGGAAAACGGAGAAGTGTACTTTCCTAGTCGAGAGTCTTGTCTTTCTCGGCTATGTTGTTTCGAAAGACTGAGTTTCGCCGACCAAGAGAAGATCGCGGCAATCAAGTCGTGGCCGACCCCAAAGACAATCACGAGGTACGGCCATTTCATGGCCTCGCTTCTTTTACCGACGATTCATACGGACTTCAAGACTATCTCCATCCGATCACTGAGTGTCCGAAAAGGGAACCTTTGCATGGAACGAGGCGACCCAAAAGGCTTTTGAAAATTTAAAAGGAAAATTATGTGAAGCGCCGATTTTGACGTTACCCGATTTTTCACAACCGTTTGAGGTAGAATGCGACGCTAGCGGAGTTGGAATCTGGGCAAGGCTTATTCAAAGAGGCCGTCCCATCGCCTATTTTTCTGAGAAGTTAAGTGGCGCCTGAGTGAATTATTGTACTTACGACAAGGAGTTCTATGCTATCGTAAGAGCACTCGATCACTGGAGTCATTATCCGCGTCAAACATTTCGTACGCATTCGATCACGAGTCGCTGAAATACATCAACGACGAGTAAGCTAAGCCCGAGACATGCAAAATGGGTGGAATTTTTACAATCTTTTCACTTTTCATCCAAGTACAAAGACGGGAAGAGTAATGTAGTGGCGGATGCACTATCGAGACGATATGCCTTCATCACAATGCTAGATGTCTGCTTATTGGGGTTCGAGACTTTGAAAGATCATTACAACGACGATTTGGACTGGGAAATTTTTAACCGTTGTAAAACGGCCCCATACGAGGAATTTATTTTACAGATGGCTTTCTTTTCAAGGGAAATAAATTGTGTGTGCCGAGGCATACACCGGAATTGTTGGTTCTGGAGGCGCACGAGGAGGACTAGCTTGGCCACTTCTGTTCGACTAAAATCAGAGGTGCTAAAAGAACATTTCTTTTGGCCGAAGATGTATGGTGACGTCAAGACAATCGTGAGCAAATGCGTAACTTGTCACATGATGAAAAGTCTGCTCAAGTCGAGTACATACATGCCGCTGCCGATACCGCTACGACCGTGGGAGGATGTCTCGATGGATTTTATTGTGGCTTTACCTCGCACTCAACCCAGGCAAAGACTCGATCATGGTGGTTGTCGATCGCTTTTCGAAAATGGCTCACTTTATCGCGTGCCACAAAACCGATGATGCAAGCAATGTGGCGGACTTGTACTTCCGAAGTAGTTCGCTTACACGAGTTCCAAAACTATCGTGTCGGATCGAGATTCCAAATTTCGAGTTACTCGAATACTTTATGGAGGAAAGTTGGTACTAAACTCCTATTCAAGACTTCACATCACCCGCAAACCGACGGATGCACCGAGGTGACTAATCGAACCTTGGGAGCATTATTGCGAGGGTTGGTAAATAAAACACGTATGATTGGGACGTTAAACTTGCTCATGCGAATTCGCATACAACCGATCACCTTGCTATGCCACGCCCATTCACCTTTGAAGTGGTATACGGATTAAATCCGCACTTGCCATTGGACTTGATTCCTTACCGAGCAACGAGTTGGTTCACAAAGACGCCGAAGCAAAACTCAAATCAATGGTGAAGTTACATGAAAAGATACGGGAACGGATTAAAGAAGTAAATGAAATATACAAACGGAAGTCGAACAAAAATAAAAAGGCGAGATTATTTGATGTTGGCGACTTGGTTTGGATACATTTGAGAAAAGAAAGATTCCCAAGCAAACGGAAGAACAAATTGATGCCGAGAGCCGAGGGTCCGTATAAAATTGTGGAAAAGGTGAACGACAACGCATACAAAGTCGAACTTCCGGCGAATACGGAGTACACGCGACATTCAACGTAGGTGATCTCTCACCTTATCTTGACGACGATGGCATTGCGGAATTGAGGTCAATTCCTTTCAAAGACGGAGGAATGATACGATATCTAATATTCCAATAAGAAACTCCGATAAAAATCGACATCCATGATGATGCAAATTCGCATGGCCATGCATCGTTATACTTAGGAGAAAATGTTAAACGGATTGGAGTTACGTTGTTAATCTAATCGAGTAACGTAGAATTCGACGACGGATCGACCAAAAGCATGAAGATCGCCAAAACATGCTTGAAAGGGACACTTTGTCTTCATATCTTTCACAAAATAAAATGAAGATCACCTCCTTCCCCACCATGACACAAACGGCCGAAGCTTATAGATGGAGTGAAGACTTTCTTCTTCATGTCACCATCAAGATATCTTCATCAAATCAACACCAAATCCTCCTAAAGTTCTACCGATTGGAAGCAAGTGCAAGGGAGGATATTTTGTTCTACTTCATGTCACCATCAAGACCAAAGTTTGCCTCATGTCTCTTTCACCTAATAACACCAAGATTGCTTGGTATCTACTTGAAGATTTCACTAAATAGGAAGTTGCTAGAAGTTCGTTTTCTCGCTTTGTTGTATTTTCTTACTTGGAAACTACTATATATAGTAGTGTTCGTATTTGTAAATCATCGAGAATCATAATAAACATTGTATTTCCTTTGAAATATACGTTGAACGAGTTCGACAAACTTTAGTTATTGTTTCGAGTCTCGAGATTTTAACTTGATCAATTCTCAAAAGGTCTTGGGAAGAGATTACCCTTTATCGAGTTATAGGTCTAGTTCGATAAAAACACACCAAACTCCGTACATCATACTATATCATGGCCGAATCCCATTAAATTCGTCCATCACCTTTGTAATTTTTGATCCATATTGTAAACTTGTTAATCTTCCGTTGTGTTTATACGCATTACTTACGTAATTCGTATCATAAGTGGTATCGTAGACATATGTCTCACACTTCTCGACATCACTCAAGAATATGGCATTCACCGATGAAGAAGTATCACAACTACGTGACGTTCTTCGTGGCTTGCCGAGCCTGTAATCCATGCACGACGAGGACATGACACCATGCATGCACCACGACATGCGGATGAATACAAGACCGAACTTCCTGAGTTCGTAGGCGGCACCGATCCTGAGGTTTTTTTGGAGTGGGTAAGATAAATTGTACGCTTGTTTGAGTTCTAGGTGCTCAATGACGAGGTACGTTGCAAGTACGCGATTCTCAAACTTGGAAAGGAGCTTCCTTTGGTTTGAGCGAATGAAGACACAAAGAAGTCGTGCTTAAAAGAGAAGATACGTCGTGGGATTCCCTAAAAGGAAACTACGAAAAGATATGTCCCTGCTACACACAAGCTAAGTCTCAGACGAAAAATTTCGACCTCACGCAAGGAAAGCTAAGTGTCGAGGAGTACATCGAGGAGTTTGAAAACTTATCCTTGATGGGAGAACTTGAAGAAAGCGAAGAATTGCGCATGTCCCGCTTCCTACGAGGTTTGAACAAAAATATTGCTAATTCCGTGGAACTCTACCCCTATTCCGACTTCGATACTTTATGCGGGCTTTGCATAAAGTTGGAAAATCAAAACAAAACAAAACTCTCTAAACCCGAATTCCCACCTAAATACGGAAATACCAACTTTGGCGCGAGTTCTAGCTCGCTTCCAAAACCTCGTCACCACAAGCGAGCCCGTTACTACCCTTCCAAAAACTCCTATCACACCAAAAGAAACAAGCCTATCTAAAGTCCTGTTTCAATGTCAAGGATTTGGACACTATCAAAGTGCTTGTCCAAATCGGAGGATTGTAACGCTATGAGAAGCCATAGCCGCCGAGAGGAATTATTAGCCAAGAAGAAAGAGTTGGAGATGTTTTTAACTTAGAAGTCGACGAAGAAGAAGAATGCGAGGCATACGATGCCCCGAACTATGACACGAACCTTGTCCTTCGCATGTTACAAATGAAGGCCGCCCAAGTGACGAAGAACAACGGGACCAAATCTTCCACACGGTGTCGTGGTCGGAGATAAATGGTGTAGCTTGATCATTGACGGTGGAAGTCAGACAAACGTGGCATCAAGCGAGATGGTTTCAAAACTCGGTTTGATCACCACGGCCCATCCTAAGCCGTATGCACTCCATTGGCTCGATGATGGGAACAAAGTGAAGGTATCAAGACAAGTGAAGGTCGGACTCACCATGGGTTCGTATGGCGATGACATTACATGCGATGTACTACCGATGGACGCATGTCACGTGTTATTAGGAAGACCTTGGTTATTTGATCGGGACGTACTACATCGAGGGAGGAGTAATGAGTATGAGTTACGTGACAAAGGTAATAAAATTGTTCTTAAACCTATGTCACCTCATGCTATCCTGACGATGAGTTCGAAAATAGTCGAAGTAGCGAATCTTACGATTTTTGCATACGAGATTGATGTAGAACTCGCCATTGACGATGTCGAACGTGTTTATTTGATGATGATCAAAGAGGTACGAAATCTTGCCACCAAATCGCAACATGAGGAAGAGATAGACGCACTATTACACGAGTTTTCGACGTATTTCCCAAGACTTGCCGTAGGATTACCACCTATCCGCGGATTGAACACCGATTGATCTTATACCGAGCTCCATTACCGAACAAAGCGGCGTATCGTTGTAATCCCGAAGAAACCAAAGAACTACAACGTCAAATTGACGAACTCATGAATCACGGATATGTCCGAGAAAGTTTAAGTCCGTGTGCGGTTCCGGGCCTACTTGTACCAAAAAAGACGGAACATGGCGAATGTGTATTGACAAGAGAGCCGTGAATAACATCACCGTCAAGTATCGGTTTCCCATCCCGAGACTAGACGACATGCCGGACGAGTTACATGGCTCGGTTATATTTTCCAAAGTTGATTTACGGAGCGGATACCATCAACCGCATGCGAGGGAGACGAATGGAAAACGGCGTTTAAAACGAAGAATGGACTTTACGAATGGGTTGTGATGCCATTCGGCCTCACCAACGCCCGAGCACTGTATGAGGTTGATGAACGAGGTTCTTAAACCTTTCTTGGGAAAGTTTGTTGTCGTGTACTTAGACGACATTTTGATCTACATCGGTCCGTAGAAGAACATCTCGAACATTTGCGGTACGTGTTTGAGACGCTAAGGGAACAAAAACTTTATGGAAAACGGAGAAGTGTACTTTCCTAGTCGAGAGTCTTGTCTTTCTCGGCTATGTTGTTTCGAAGACGGAGTTTCGGCCGACCAAGAGAAGATCGCGGCAATCAAGTCGTGGCCGACCCCAAAGACAATCACGGAGGTACGGCCATTTCATGGCCTCGCTTCTTTTTACCGACGATTCATACGGGACTTCAAAGACTATCTCCATCCGATCACGAGTGTCCAAAAAGGGAACCTTTGCATGGAACGAGGCAGCCCAAAAGGCTTTTGAAAATTTAAAAGGAAAACTATGTGAAGCGCCGATTTTGACGTTACCCGATTTTTCACAACCGCTTGAGGTAGAATGCGACGCTAGCGGAGTTGGAATCGGGCGTTGCTTATTCAAAGAGGCCGTCCCATCGCCTATTTTTCGAGAAGTTAAGTGGCGCCCGAGTGAATTATTGTACTTACGACAAGGAGTTCTATGCTATCGTAAGAGCACTCGATCATTGGAGTCATTATCTCGTCGAAACATTTCGTGCCGCATTCGGATCACGAGTCGCTGAAATACATCAACGGGAGAGTAAGCTAAGCCCGAGACATGCAAAATGGGTGGAATTTTTACAATCTTTCACTTTTCATCCAAGTACAAAGACGGAAGAGTAATGTAGTGGCGGATGCACTATCGAGACGATATGCCTTATCGCCAATGCTAGATGTTCGTTTGTTGGGGTTCGAGACTTTGAAAGATCATTACAACGATGATTTGGACTTCAGGAAATTTTTAACCGTTGTAAAACGGCCCCATACGAGGAATTTATTTTACAGATGGCTTTCTTTCAAGGGAAATAAATTGTGTGTGCGAGGCATACAATTCGGGAATTGTTGGTTCGGGAGGCGCACGAGGAGGACTAGCCGGTCACTTGGTTTGACCAAAATCAGAGGTGCTAAAAGAACATTTCTTTTGGCCGAAGATGTATGGTGACGTCGACAATCGTGAGCAAATGCGTAACTTGTCACATGATGAAAAGTTCGCTCAAGTCGAGTACATACATGCCGCTGCCTTATACCGCTACGACCGTGGGAGGATGTCTCGATGGATTTTATTGCGGCTTTACCTCGTACTCAACGAGGCAAAGACTCGATCATGGTGGTTGTCGACTGCTTTTCGAAAATGGCTCACTTTATCGCGTGCCACAAAACCGATGATGCAAGCAATGTGGCGGACTTGTACTTCCGGAAGTAGTTCGCTTTACACGGAGTTCCAAAACTATCGTGTCGGATCGAGATTCCAAATTTCCGAGTTACTTCGAATACTTTATGGAGGAAAGTTGGTACTAAACTCCTATTCAAGATTTCACATCACCCGCAAACCGACGATGCACCGAGGTGACTAATCGAACCTTGGGAGCATTATTGCGAGGGTTGGTAAATAAAACACGTAGGATTGGGACGTTAAACTTGCTCATGCGAATTCGCATACAACCGATCACCCTATGCCACGGCCCATTCACCTTTGAAGTGGTATACGGATTAAATCCGCACTTGCCATTGGACTTGATTCCCTTACCGAGCAACGAGTTGGTTCACAAAGACGCCAAGCAAAACTCAAATCAATGGTGAAGTTACATGAAAAGATACTGAACGGATTAAAGAAGTAAATGAAATATACAAACTAAGTCGAACAAAAATAAAAAGGCGAGATTATTTGATGTTGGCGACTTGGTTTGGATACATTTGAGAAAAGAAAGATTCCCAAGCAAACGGAAGAACAAATTGATGCCAGAGCCGAGGGTCCGTACAAAATTGTGGAAAAGGTGAACAACAACGCATACAAAGTCGAACTTCCTGCGAATACGAGTACACGCGACATTCAACGTAGGTGATCTCTCACCTTATCTTGACGACGATGGCATTGCGGAATTGAGGTCAATTCCTTTCAAAGACGGAGGGAATGATACGATATCTAATATTCCGATCGAAGAAACTCCGATAAAAATCGACATCCATGATGATGCAAATTGCATGGCCATGCATCGTTATACTTAGGAGAAAATGTTAAACGGATTGGAGTTACGTTGTTAATCGTAATCGAGTAACGTAGAATTCGACGACGGATCGACCAAAAGCATGAAGATCGGCCAAACATGCTTGAAAGGGACACTTTGTCTTCATATCTTTCACAAAATAAATGAAGATCACCTCCTTCCCCACCATGACACAAACGGCCAAGCTTATAGATGGAGTGAAGACTTTCTTCTTCATGTCACCATCAAGATATCTTCATCAAATCAACACCAAATCCTCCTAAAGTTCGGCCGATTGGAAGCAAGTGCAAGGGAGGATATTTTGTTCTACTTCATGTCACCATCAAGACCAAAGTTTGCCTCATGTCTCTTTCACCTAATAACACCAAGATTGCTAGGTATCTACTTGAAGATTTCGCCTAAATAGGAAGTTGCTAGGAAGTTCGTTTTCGCTTTGTTGTATTTTCTTACGGTTGGAAACTACTATATATAGTAGTGTTCGTTGTATTTGTAAATCATCGAGAATCACAATAAACATTGTATTTCCTTTGAAATATACGTTGAACGAGTTCGACAAACTTTAGTTATTGTTTCGACGAGTCTCGAGATTTTAACTTGATCAATTCTCAAAAGGTCTTGGGAAGAGACTACCCTTTTATCGAGTTATAGGTCTAGTTCGATAAAAACACACCAAACTCCATACATCATACTATATCACGGCCGAATCCCATTAAATTCATCCATCACCTTTGTAATTTTTGATCCATATTGTAAACTTGTTAATCTTCCGTTGTGTTTATACGCATTACTTACGTAATTCGTATCATAAGTGGTATCGAGACATTTGTCTCACGCTTCGACATCATCAAGAAGATGGCATTCACCGATGAAGAAGTAGCACAACTACGTGACGTTCTTCGTGGCTTGCCGAGCCCGAATCCATGCACGACGAGGACATGACACCATGCATGCACCACGACATGCGGATGAATACAAGACCAGCGAACTTCCTGAGTTCGTGGCGGCACCGATCCCGAGGTTTATTTGGAGTGGGAAAGAAAAATTGAACGAATGTTTGAGTTCAAGGAGCTCAATGACGAGGTACGTTGCAAGTACGCGATTCTCAAACTTGGAAAGGAGCTTCCCTTTGGTTTGAGCGAATGAAGACACAAAGAAGTCGTGCGAAAAGAGAAGATACGTTCGTAGGATTCCCTAAAAGGAAACTACGAAAAAGATATGTCCCGGCTACACACAAGCTAAGTCTCATGCCGAAAAATTTCGACCTCACGCAAGGAAAGCTAAGTGTCGAGGAGTACATCGAGGAGTTTGAAAACTTATCCTTGATGGGAGAACTTGAAGAAAGCGAAGAATTGCGCATGTCCCGTTTCCTACGAGGTTTGAACAAAAATATTGCTAATTCCGTGGAACTCTACCCCTATTCCGACTTCGATACTTTATGCGGGCTTTGCATAAAGTTGGAAAATCAAAACAAAACAAAACTCTCTAAACCCGAATTCCCACCTAAATACGGAAATACCAACTTTGGCGCGAGTTCTAGCTCGTTTCCAAAACTCGTCACCACAAGCGAGCCCGCATTACCCTTCCAAAACTCCTATCACACCAAAAGAAACAAGCCTATCTAAAGTCCTGTTTCAAATGTCAAGGATTTGGACACTATCAAAGTGCTTGTCCAAATCGGAGGATTGTAACGCTATGCAGAAGCCATAGCCGCCCGAGAGGAATTATTAGCCAAGAAGAAAGAGTTGGAGATGTTTTTAACTTAGAAGGCGACGAAGAAGAAGAATGCGAGGCATACGATGCCCCGAACTATGACACGAACCTTGTCCTTCGCATGTTACAAATGAAGGCCGCCCAAGTGACGAAGAACAACGGGACTAAATCTTCCACACGAAGTGTCGTGTCGGAGATAAATGGTGTAGCTTGATCATTGACGGTGGAAGTTGCACAAACGTGGCATCAAGCGAGATGGTTTCAAAACTCGGTTTGATCACCACGGCCCATCCTAAGCCGTATGCACTCCATTGGCTCGATGATGGGAACAAAGTGAAGGTATCAAGACAAGTGAAGGTCGGACTCACCATGGGTTCGTATGGCGATGACATTACATGCGATGTACTACCGATGGACGCATGTCACGTGTTATTAGGAAGACCTTGGTTATTTGATCGGGACGTACTACATCGAGGAGGAGTAATGAGTATGAGTTACGTGACAAAGGTAAAAAATTGTTCTTAAACCTATGTCACCTCAAGCTATCCGGACGATGAGTTCGAAAAAGTCGAAGGACCGAAACTTACGATGTTTGCAAACGAAAGAAGTCGAACACGCCATTGACGATGGCGAACGTGTTTATTTGATGATGATCAAAGAGGTACGAAATCTTGCCACCAAATCGCAACATGAGGAAGAGATAGACGACTATTACACGAGTTTTCTGACGTATTTCCCGAAGACTTGCCGGTAGGATTACCACCTATCCGCGGGATTGAACACCGATTGATCTTATACCGAGCTCCATTATCGAACAAAGCGGCGTATCGTTGTAATCCCGAAGAAACCAAAGAACTACAACGTCAAATTGACGAACTCATGAATCACGGATATGTCCGAGAAAGTTTAAGTCCGTGTGCGGTTCGATTCTACTTGTACCAAAAAAGACGGAACATGGCGAATGTGTATTGTGATGAGCCGTGAATAACATCACCGTCAAGTACGGTTTCCCATCCCGAGACTAGACGACATGCTGGACGAGTTACATGGCTCGGTTATATTTTCCAAAGTTGATTTACGGAGCGGATACCATCAAATCCGCATGCGAGAGGGAGACGAATGGAAAACGGCGTTTAAAACGAAGAATGGACTTTACGAATGGGTTGTGATGCCATTCGGCCTCACCAACGCCCCGAGCACCTGTATGAGGTTGATGAACGAGGTTCTTAAACCTTTCTTGGGAAAGTTTGTTGTCGTGTACTTAGACGACATTTTGATCTACAGTCGGTCCGTAGAAGAACATCTCGAACATTTGCGGTACGTGTTTGAGACGCTAAGGGAACATAATCTTTATGGAAAACGGGAGAAGTGTACTTTCCTAGTCGAGAGTCTTGTCTTTCTCGGCTATGTTGTTTCGAAAGACGGAGTTTCGGTCGACCAAGAGAAGATCGCGGCAATCAAGTCGTGGCCGACCCCAAAGACAATCACGGAGGTACGGTCATTTCATGGCCTCGCTTCTTTTACCGACGATTCATACGGACTTCAAAGACTATCTCCATCCGATCACGGAGGGACTGAAAAACGGCACCATTGCATCGAACGAGGCAGCCCAAAAGGCGAGAGAAAATTACAAAGCAAGTGTATGTGAATCGCCGATTTTGACGGTACCCGATTTTTCACAACCGTTTGAGGTAGAATGCGGCGCTAGCGGAGTTGGAATCGGGCAAAGTGCTTATTCAAAGAGGCCGTCCCATCGCCTATTTTTCGGAGAAGTTAAGTGGCGCCCGAGTGAATTATTGTACTTACGACAAGGAGTTCTATGCTATCGTAAGAGCACTCGATCATTGAGTCATTATCTGCGTCAAACATTTCGTGCCGCATTCGGATCACGAGTCGTTGAAATACATCAACGGACGAGTAAGCTAAGCCCGAGACATGCAAAATGGGTGGAATTTTTACAATCTTTTCACTTTTCATCCAAGTACAAAGACGGGAAGAGTAATGTAGTGGCGGATGCACTATCGAGACGATATGCCTTATCACAATGCTAGATGTTCGTTTGTTGGGGTTCGAGACTTTGAAAGATCATTACAACGATGATTTGGACTTCGGGAAATTTTTAACCGTTGTAAAACGGCCCCATACGAGGAATTTATTTTACAGATGGCTTTCTTTTCAAGGGAAATAAATTGTGTGTGCGAGGCATACAATTCGGGAATTGTTGGTTCGGGAGGCGCACTGAGGAGGACTAGCAGTCACTTGGTTTGACCAAAATCAGAGGTGCTAAAAGAACATTTCTTTGGCCGAAGATGTATGGTGACGCCGCACAAACGTGAGCAAATGCGTAACTGGTCAAATGAAGAAAAGTACGTTCAAGACGAGTACATACATGCCGCTGATACCGTTTCACCGTGGGAGGATGTCTCGATGGATTTTATTGCGGCTTTACCTCGTACTCAACGAGGCAAAGACTCGATCATGGTGGTTGTCGACCGTTTTGAAAATGGCTCACTTTATCGCGTGCCACAAAACTGATGATGAAATCAATGTGGCGGACTTGTACTTCCTGTAAGTAGTTCGTTTACACGCAGTTCCAAAAACTAACGTGTCGGATCGAGATTCCAAATTACTGAGTTACATCTGGAATACTTAATGGAGGAAAGATGGGACTAAACTCCTATTCAAGATTTCACATCACCCGCAAACCGACGAGGCACCGAGGTGACTAATCGAACCTTGGGAGCTTTATTGCGAGGGTGGGTAAATCAAACACCGAAGGATTGGGACGTTAAACTTGCTCATGCGGAATTCGCATACAACCGATCACCCGGTTATGCCACGGCCCATTCACCTTTTGAAGTGGTATACGGATTAAATCCGCACTTGCCATTGGACTTGATTCCCTTACCGAGCAACGAGTTGGTTCACAAAGACGCCGAAGCAAAACTCAAATCAATGGTGAAGTTACATGAAAAGATACGGGAACGGATTAAAGAAGTAAATGAAATATACAAACGGAAGTCGAACAAAAATAAAAAGGCGAGATTATTTGATGTTGGCGACTTGGTTTGGATACATTTGAGAAAAGAAAGATTCCCAAGCAAACGGAAGAACAAATTGATGCCGAGAGCCGAGGGTCCGTACAAAATTGTGGAAAAGGTGAACAACAACGCATACAAAGTCGAACTTCCGGGCGAATACGGAGTACACGCGACATTCAACGTAGGTGATCTCTCACCTTATCTTGACGACGATGGCATTGCGGAATTGAGGTCAATTCCTTTCAAAGACGGAGGGAATGATACGATATCTAATATTCCAGTCGAAGAAACTCCGATAAAAATCGACATCCATGATGATGCAAATTCGCATGGCCATGCATCGTTATACTTAGGAGAAAATGTTAAACGGATTGGAGTTACGTTGTTAATCGTAATCGGAGTAACGTAGAATTCGACGACGGATCGACCCGAAAAGCATGAAGATCGGCCAAAACATGCTTGAAAGGGACACTTTGTCTTCATATCTTTCACAAAATAAATGAAGATCACCTCCTTCCCCACCATGACACAAACGGCGAAGCTTATAGATGGAGTGAAGACTTTCTTCTTCATGTCACCATCAAGATATCTTCATCAAATCAACACCAAATCCTCCTAAAGTTCCGATTGGAAGCAAGTGCAAGGGAGGATATTTTGTTCTACTTCATGTCACCATCAAGACCAAAGTTTGCCTCATGTCTCTTTCACCTAATAACACCAAGATTGCTTGGTATCTACTTGAAGATTTCGGCCGAAATAGGAAGTTGCTAGGAAGTTCGTTTACTCGTTTTGTTGTATTTTCTTACGGTTGGAAACTACTATATATAGTAGTGTTCGTTGTATTTGTAAATCATCGAGAATCATAATAAACATTGTATTTCCTTTGAAATATACGTTGAACGAGTTCGACAAACTTTAGTTATTGTTTCGACGAGTCTCGATATTTTAACTTGATCAATTCTCAAAAGGTCTTGGGAAGAGATTACCCTTTTATCGAGTTATAGGTCTAGTTCGATAAAAACACACCAAACTCCGTACATCATACTATATCACGGCCGAATCCCATTAAATTCGTCCATCACCTTTGTAATTTTTGATCCATATTGTAAACTTGTTAATCTTCCGTTGTGTTTATACGCATTACTTACGTAATTCGTATCACCTCACCAACGCCCCGAGCACCTTTATGAGGTTGATGAACGAGGTTCTTAAACCTTTCTTGGGAAAGTTTGTTGTCGTGTACTTAGACGACATTTTGATCTACAGTCGGTCCGTAGAAGAACATCTCGAACATTTGCGGTACGTGTTTGAGACGCTAAGGGAACAAAAACTTTATGGAAAACGGGAGAAGTGTACTTTCCTAGTCGAGAGTCTTGTCTTTCTCGGCTATGTTGTTTCGAAAGACGGAGTTTCGGTCGACCAAGAGAAGATCGCGGCAATCAAGTCGTGGCCGACCCCAAAGACAATCACGGAGGTACGGTCATTTCATGGCCTCGCTTCTTTACCGACGATTCATACGGGACTTCAAGACTATCTCGGTCCGATCACGGAGTGTCTGAAAAGGGAACCTTTGCATGGAACGAGGCACCCAAAAGGCTTTTGAAAATTTAAAAGGAAAATTATGTGAAGCGTCGATTTTGACGTTACCCGATTTTTCACAACCGTTTGAGGTAGAATGCGACGCTAGCGGAGTTGGAATCGGGCGTTGCTTATTCAAAGAGGCCGTCCCATCGCCTATTTTTCTGAGAAGTTAAGTGGCGCCGAGTGAATTATTGTACTTACGACAAGGAGTTCTATGCTATCGTAAGAGCACTCGATCATTGGAGTCATTATCTGCGTCGAAACATTTCGTCTTTGCATTCGGATCACGAGTCGTTGAAATACATCAACGGACGAGTAAGCTAAGCCCGAGACATGCAAAATGGGTGGAATTTTTACAATCTTTTCACTTTTCATCCAAGTACAAAGACGGGAAGAGTAATGTAGTGGCGGATGCACTATCGAGACGATATGCCTTCTTGTCAATGCTAGATGTTCGTTTGTTGGGGTTCGAGACTTTGAAAGATCATTACAACGACGATTTGGACTTCGGGAAATTTTTAACCGTTGTAAAACGGCCCCATACGAGGAATTTATTTTACAGGATGGCTTTCTTTTCAAGGAAATAAATTGTGTGTGCCGAGGCATACAATTCGGAATTGTTGGTTCGGGAGGCGCACGAGGAGGACTAGCCGGTCACTTCGGTTCGACCAAAATCAGAGGTGCTAAAAGAACATTTCTTTTGGCGAAGATGTATGGTGACGCCGACAATCGTGAGCAAATGCGTAACTTGTCACATGATGAAAAGTTCGTTCAAGTCGAGTACATACATGCCGTTGCCGATACCGTTACGACCGTGGGAGGATGTCTCGATGGATTTTATTGTGGCTTTACCTCGTACTCAACGAGGCAAAGACTCGATCATGGTGGTTGTCGATCGTTTTTCGAAAATGGCTCACTTTATCGCGTGCCACAAAACCGATGATGCAAGCAATGTGGCGGACTTGTACTTCCGGGAAGTAGTTCTTTTACACGGAGTTCAAAAAACCATCGTGTCGGATCGAGATTCCAAATTTCTTAGTTACTTCGGAATACTTTATGGAGGAAAGTTGGTACTAAACTCCTATTCAAGATTTCACATCACCCGCAAACCGACTTGAGGCCGAGGTGACTAATCGAACCTTGGGAGCATTATTGCGAGGGTTGGTAAATAAAACACAGAAGGATTGGGACGTTAAACTTGCTCATGCGGAATTCGCATACAACCGATCACCCGGTTATGCCACGGCCCATTCACCTTTTGAAGTGGTATACGGATTAAATCCGCACTTGCCATTGGACTTGATTCCCTTACCGAGCAACGAGTTGGTTCACAAAGACGCCGAAGCAAAACTCAAATCAATGGTCAAGTTACATGAAAAGATACGGGAACGTATTAAAGAAGTAAATGAAATATACAAACGGAAGTCGAACAAAAATAAAAAGGCGAGATTATTTGATGTTGGCGACTTGGTTTGGATACATTTGAGAAAAGAAAGATTCCCAAGCAAACGGAAGAACAAATTGATGCCGAGAGCCGAGGGTCCGTACAAAATTGTGGAAAAGGTGAACGACAACGCATACAAAGTCGAACTTCCGGGCGAATACGGAGTACACGCGACATTCAACATAGGTGATCTCTCACCTTATCTTGACGACGATGGCATTGCGGAATTGAGGTCAATTCCTTTCAAAGACGGAGGGAATGATACGATATCTAATATTCCAGTCGAAGAAACTCCGATAAAAATCGACATCCATGATGATGCAAATTCGCATGGCCATGCATCGTTATACTTAGGAGAAAATGTTAAACGGATTGGAGTTACGTTGTTAATCGGAATCGGAGTAACGTAGAATTCGACGACGGATCGACCCGAAAAGCATGAAGATCGGCCAAACCATGCTTGAAAGGGACACTTTGTCTTCATATCTTTCACAAAATAAATGAAGATCACCTCCTTCCCCACCATGACACAAACTGATACGATATCGAATATTCCAGTCGAAGAAGCTCCAATAAAAATCGACATCCACGACGATACAAATGCGCATGGTCATGCACCATTATATTTGGGAGAAAAGAACACACGGATTGGAGTTACGTTACTAATCGGAACCGGAGTTACGTAAATATGGCGACGGAATAACGTCAGAATCGGCCCGGAACATGGAGGATCGGCCGATTGGTCCACACCCTTGAAGATTTGTCAAGCATCCTTTTTCTTTGTCAAAGTCACCAAAGCTTTAGCTTATTCAATAGTAACCTTCCCCACCCTTGAATAATCGGCCCAAACATGATCAAAAGAAATCATCAAAAGTCTTCATAATCTTGCCAAATCAAAGAAGATCTCCTCTTTTGCCCCACCTTGAAGAATTCGGCCGAGCATGCTAAAGGGAGGGAGACTTCCATTTTCGTTTTTTTCTTGTTGTTTTTGTATCCTTACCTACTATTTATATGGTGGTTCATTTGATGTTTGGGAGTATCTTGAATGAAAAATAAACTTTGTATTTCCTTTGAAATATACGTTGAACGAGTTCGACAAACTTTAGTTATTGTTTCGACGCGTCTCGAGATTTTAACTTGATCAATTCTCAAAAGGTCTTGGGAAGAGATTACCCTTTTTATCGAGTTATAGGTCTAGTTCGATAAAAACACACCAAACTCCGTATATCATACTATATCACGGCCGAATCCCACATAAATTCGTCCACCACCTTCGTAATTTCGATCCATATTGTAAACGTGTTAATCTTCCGTTGTGTTTTATACGTATTACTTACGTAATTCGTATCATAAGTGGTATCGGAGACATTTGTCTCACAGTCTCGACGTTACTCAAGAAGATGGCATTCACCGATGAAGAAGTAGCACAACTACGTGACGTTCTTCGCGGCTTACCGGAGCCCAGAATCCATGCACGACAAGGACATGACACCATGCATGCACCACGACATGCGGATGAGTACAAAACCAGCGAACTTCCAGAGTTCGTAGGCGGCACCGATCCTGAGGTTTATTTGGAGTGGGAAAGAAAAATTGAACGAATGTTTGAGTTCAAGGAGCTCAATGACGAGGTACGTTGCAAGTACGCGATTCTCAAACTTGGAAAGGGAGCTTCCCTTTGGTTTGAGCGAATGAAGACACAAAGAAGTCGTGCCGGAAAAGAGAAGATACGTTCGTGGGATTCCCTAAAAAGGAAACTACGAAAAAGATATGTCCCGGCTACACACAAGCTAAGTCTCTACCGAAAAATTTCTGACCTCACGCAAGGAAAGCTAAGTGTCGAGGAGTACATCGAGGAGTTTGAAAACTTATCCTTGATGGGAGAACTTGAAGAAAGCGAAGAATTGCGCATGTCCCGTTTCCTACGAGGTTTGAACAAAAATATTGCTAATTCCGTGGAACTCTACCCCTATTCCGACTTCGATACTTTATGCGGGCTTTGCATAAAGTTGGAAAATCAAAACAAAACAAAACTCTCTAAACCCGAATTCCCACCTAAATACGGAAATACCAACTTTGGCGCGAGTTCTAGCTCGTTTCCAAAACCTGTCACCACAAGCCAGCCCGTTACTACCCTTCCAAAAACTCCTATCACACCAAAAGAAACAAGCCTATCTAAAGTCCGGTGTTTCAAATGTCAAGGATTTGGACACTATCAAAGTGCTTGTCCAAATCGGAGGATTGTAACGTTGCGAGAAGCCATAGCCGCACGAGAGGAATTATTAGCCGAAGAAGAAAGAGTTGGAGACGTTTTTAACTTAGAAGTTGACGAAGAAGAAGAAGAATGCGAGGCATACGATGCCCCGAACTATGACACGAACCTTGTCCTTCGCATGTTACAAACGAAGGCCGCCCCAAGTGACGAAGAACAACGGGACCAAATCTTCCACACGAAGTGTCGTGTCGGAGATAAATGGTGTAGCTTGATCATTGACGGTGGAAGTTGTACAAACGTGGCATCAAGCGAGATGGTTTCAAAACTCGGTTTGATCACCACGGCCCATCCTAAGCCGTATGCACTCCATTGGCTCGATGATGGAAACAAAGTGAAGGTATCAAGACAAGCGAAGGTCGGACTCACCATGGGTTCGTATGGCGATGTACTACCGATGGACGCATGTCACGTGTTATTAGGAAGACCTTGGTTATTTGATCGGGACGTACTACATCGAGGGAGGAGTAATGAGTATGAGTTACGTGACAAAGGTAAAAAAATTGTTCTTAAACCTATGTCACCTCAAGCTATCCGGACGATGAGTTCGAAAAAAGTCGAAGGACCGAAGCTTACGATGTTTGCAAACGAGAAAGAAGTCGAACACGCCATTGACGATGGCGAACGTGTTTATTTGATGATGATCAAGGAGGTCCGAAATCTTGCCACCAAATCGCAACATGAGGAAGAGATAGACGCACTATTGCACGAGTTTTCGGACGTATTTCCCGAAGACTTGCCGGTAGGATTACCACCTATCCGCGGGATTGAACACCAGATTGATCTTATACCGGGAGCTCCATTACCGAACAAAGCGGCGTATCGTTGTAATCCCGAAGAGACCAAAGAACTACAACGACAAATTGATGAACTCATGAATCACGGGTATGTCCGAGAAAGTTTAAGTCCGTGTGCGGTTCCAGTTCTACTTGTGCCAAAAAAAGGCGGAACATGGCGAATGTGTATTGACAGTAGAGCCGTGAATAACATCACCGTCAAGTATCGGTTTCCCATCCCGAGACTAGACGACATGCTGGACGAGTTACATGGCTCGTTATATTTTCCAAAGTTGATTTACGGAGCGGATACCATCAAATCCGCATGCGAGAGGGAGACGAATGGAAAACGGCGTTTAAAACAAAGAATGGACTTTACGAATGGGTTGTGATGCCATTCGGCCTCACCAACGCCCCGAGCACCTTTATGAGGTTGATGAACGAGGTTCTTAAACCTTTCTTGGGAAAGTTTGTTGTCGTGTACTTAGACGACATTTTGATCTACAGTCGGTCCGTAGAAGAACATCTCGAACATTTGCGGTACGTGTTTGAGACGCTAAGGGAACAAAAACTTTATGGAAAACGAGAGAAGTGTACTTTTCTAGTCGAGAGTCTTGTCTTTCTCGGCTATGTTGTTTCGAAAGACGGAGTTTGATCGACCAAGAGAAGATCGCGGCAATCAAGTCGTGGCCGACCCCAAAGACAATCACGGAGGTACGGTCATTTCATGGCCTCGCTTCTTTTTACCGACGATTCATACGGGACTTAGACTATCTCCATCCGATCACGGAGTGTCCGAAAAAGGAACCTTTGCTTGGAGCGAGACGGCCCAAAAGGCTTTTGAAAATTTAAAGGGAAAATTATGTGAAGCACCGATTTTGACGTTACCCGATTTTTCACAACCGTTTGAGGTAGAATGCGACGCTAGCGGAGTTGGAATCGGGCGGTGCTTATTCAAAGAGGCCGTCCCATCGCCTATTTTTCGGAGAAGTTATGTGGCGCCCGAGTGAATTATTGTACGTACGACAAGGAGTTCTATGCTATCGTAAGAGCACTCGACCATTGGAGTCATTATCTACGTTCAAACATTTCGTCGCATTCGATCAGGAGTCGTTGAAATACATCAACGGACAAAGTAAGTTAAGCCCGAGACATGCAAAATGGGTGGAATTTTTACAATCTTTTCACTTTTCATCCAAGTACAAGGACGGGAAGAGTAATGTAGTGGCGGATGCACTATCGAGACGGTATGCCTTACTGTCGATGCTAGATGTTCGTTTGTTGGGGTTCGAGACTTTGAAAGATCATTACAAAGACGATTTGGACTTCGGGGAAATTTTTAACCGTTGTAAAACGGCCCCGTACGAGGAATTTATTTTACAGGATGGCTTTCTTTTCAAGGGAAATAAATTATATGTGCCGAGGCATACAATTCGGGAATTGTTGGTTCGGGAGGCGCACGGAGGAGGACTAGCCGGTCACTTCGGTTCGACCAAAACTGTAGAGGTGCTAAAAGAACATTTCTTTTGGCCGAAGATGTATGGTGACGTAAGCACAATCGTAAGCAAATGCGTAACTTGTCACATGATGAAGAGTTCGTTCAAGTCGAGTACATACATGCCGTTGCCGATACCGTTACGACCGTGGGAGGATGTCTCGATGGATTTTATTGTGGCCTTACCTCGTACTCAACGAGGCAAAGACTCGATCATGGTGGTCGTCGACCGTTTTTCGAAAATGGCTCACTTTATCGCGTGCCACAAAACCGATGATGCAAGCAATGTGGCAGACTTGTACTTCCGGGAAGTAGTTCGTTTACACGGAGTTCCAAAAACTATCGTGTCGGATCGAGATTCCAAATTTCTGAGTTACTTCTGGAATACTTTATGGAGGAAAGTAGGTACGAAACTCCTATTCGATTTCACATCACCCGCAAACCGACTGATGCATCGAGGTAACTAATCGAACCTTGGGAGCATTATTGCGAGGGTTAGTAAACAAAACACAGAAGGATTGGGACGTTAAACTTGCTCATGCGGAGTTCGCATACAACCGATCGCCCGGTTATGCCACGGCCCATTCACCTTTCGAAGTGGTATACGGATTAAATCCGCATTTGCCATTAGACTTGATTCCCTTGCCGAGCAACGAATTGGTTCACAAAGACGCCGAAGCAAAACTTAAATCAATGATGAAGTTACACGAAAAGATACGGGAACGGATTAAAGAAGTGAATGAAATTTACAAACGGAAGTCGAACAAAAATAAAAAGCGAGATTATTTGATGTGGGCGACTTGGTTTGGATACACTTGAGAAAAGAAAGATTCCCAAGCAAACGAAAGAACAAATTGATGCCGAGAGCCGAGGGTCCGTACAAAATTGTGGAAAAAGTGAACGACAACGCGTACAAAGTCGAACTTCCGGGCGAATACGGAGTACACGCGACTTTCAACGTAGGTGATCTCTCGCCTTACCTTGACGACGATGGCATTACGGAATTGAGGTCAATTCCTTTCAAAGAAGGAGGGAATGATACGATATCGAATATTCCAGTCGAAGAAGCTCCAATAAAAATCGACATCCACGACGATACAAATGCGCATGGTCATGCACCATTATATTTGGGAGAAAAGAACACACTGATTGGAGTTACGTTACTAATCGGAACCGGAGTTACGTAAATATGGCGACGGAATTAACGTCAGAATCGGCCCGGAACATGGAGGATCGGCCGATTGGTCCACACCCTTGAAGATTTGTCAAGCATCCTTTTTCTTTGTCAAAGTCACCAAAGCTTTAGCTTATTCAATAGTAACCTTCCCCACCCTTGAATAATCGGCCCAAACATGATCAAAAGAAATCATCAAAAGTCTTCATAATCTTGCCAAATCAAAGAAGATCTCCTCTTTTGCCCCACCTTGAAGAATTCGGCCGAGCATGCTAAAGGGAGGAGACTTCCATTTTCGTTTTTCTTGTTGTTTTTGTATCCTTACCTACTATTTATATGGTGGTTCATTTGATGTTTGGGAGTATCTTGAATGAAAAATAAACTTTGTATTTCCTTTGAAATATACGTTGAACGAGTTCGACAAACTTTAGTTATTGTTTCGACGTCTCGAGATTTTAACTTGATCAATTCTCAAAAGGTCTTGGGAAGAGATTACCCTTTTTATCGAGTTATAGGTCTAGTTCGATAAAAACACACCAAACTCCGTATATCATACTATATCACGGCCGAATCCCACATAAATTCGTCCATCACCTTCGTAATTTCGATCCATATTGTAAACGTATTAATCTTCCGTTGTGTTTTATACGTATTACTTACGTAATTCGTATCACAAACGGCCGAAGCTTATAGATGGAGTGAAGACTTTCTTCTTCATGTCACCATCAAGATATCTTCATCAAATCAACACCAAATCCTCCTAAAGTTCGGCCGATTGGAAGCAAGTGCAAGGGAGGATATTTTGTTCTACTTCATGTCACCATCAAGACCAAAGTTTGCCTCATGTCTCTTTCACCTAATAACACCAAGATTGCTTGGTATCTACTTGAAGATTTCGGCCGAAATAGGAAGTTGCTAGGAAGTTCGTTTTCTCGTTTTGTTGTATTTTCTTACGGTTGGAAACTACTATATATAGTAGTGTTCGTTGTATTTGTAAATCATCGAGAATCATAATAAACATTGTATTTCCTTTGAAATATACGTTGAACGAGTTCGACAAACTTTAGTTATTGTTTCGACGAGTCTCGAGATTTTAACTTGATCAATTCTCAAAGGTCTTGGGAAGAGATTACCCTTTTATCGAGTTATAGGTCTAGTTCGATAAAAACACACCAAACTCCGTACATCATACTATATCACGGCCGAATCCCATTAAATTCGTCCATCACCTTTGTAATTTTTGATCCATATTGTAAACTTGTTAATCTTCCGTTGTGTTTATACGCATTACTTACGTAATTCGTATCATAAGTGGTATCGAGACATTTGTCTCACGTTCTCGACATCATGAAGAAGATGGCATTCACCGATGAAGAAGTAGCACAACTACGTGACGTTCTTCGTGGCTTGCCGGAGCCCAGAATCCATGCACGACGAGGACATGACACCATGCATGCACCACGACATGCGGATGAATACAAGACCAGTGAACTTCCGGAGTTCGTAGGCGGCACCGATCCTGAGGTTTATTTGGAGTGGGAAAGAAAAATTGAACGAATGTTTGAGTTCAAGGAGCTCAATGACGAGGTACGTTGCAAGTACGCGATTCTCAAACTTGGAAAGGGAGCTTCCCTTTGGTTTGAGCGAATGAAGACGCAAAGAAGTCGTGCCGGAAAAGAGAAGATACGTTCGTGGGATTCCCTAAAAAGGAAACTACGAAAAAGATATGTCCCGGCGACACACAAGCTAAGTCTGTACCGAAAAATTTCTGACCTCACGCAAGGAAAGCTAAGTGTCGAGGAGTACATCGAGGAGTTTGAAAACTTATCCTTGATGGGAGAACTTGAAGAAAGCGAATGATACGATATCTAATATTCCAGTCGAAGAAACTCCGATAAAAATCGACATTCATGATGATGCATCGTTATACTTAGGAGAAAATGTTAAAAGGCTTGGAGTTACGTTATTAATCGGGAAAGGAGTTACGTAAATATGGCGACGGAATTAACATCGGAATCGGCCCGGAACATGGAGGATCGGCCGATTGGTCCACACTTGAAGATTTGTCAAGCATCCCTTTCCAAGTTTGTCAAAGTCATCAAAGCTTTAGATTGTTTAAAAGAACCCTTCCCCACCCTTGAATAAATCGGCCCAAGCATGCTAAAGGAAGATCATCAAAAGTCCTCACAATCTTGCCAAATCTTGAAGATCTCCAAGCATGATGATAAGTCTTCACATCTTGCCAAAACAAGAAGATCTCATCTCTTGTCCCACCATGGAATTCGGCCGAGCATGCTTGTTCATGGAGACTTCCATTTTCGTTTTTTGTTGTTTTTGTATTATGTCGGCCGATTGTGATGTGTTAGGAAGTTTCCGTTTTCGTTCTGTTGTATTTTCGTAAGGTCGTAAACTACTATATATAGTAGTGATCGTTATACTTGTAATCCATCGAGAATCATAATAAACTTTGTATTTCCTTTGAAATATACGTTGAACGAGTTCGACAAACCTTAGTTATTGTTTCGACGAGTTTCGAGATTTTAACTTTAATCAATTCTCAAAAGGTCTTGGGAAGCGATTACCCTTTTATCGAGTTATAGGTCTAGTTCGATAAAAACACACCAAACTCCGTAAATCTTTCTATATCACGGCCGATCATCACCAAATTTCGGCCACCACCTTTGTAATTTTTATCCATATTGTAAACGTGATCATCTTCCGTTGTGTTTATACGCATTACTTACGTAATTCGTATCATAAGTGGTATCAGAGCCACTTGTCTCACGATTCGACATCATCAAGAAAATGGCATTCACCGATGAAGAAGTAGCACAACTACGTGGCGCTCGCGTGGCTTGCCGGAGCCCAGAATCCATGCACGACGTGGACATGACACCATGCATGCACCACGGCATGCGGATGAATACAAGACCAGCGAACTTCCGGAGTTCGTAGGCGGCACCGATCCTGAAGTTTATCTGGAGTGGGAAAGAAAAATTGAACGAATGTTTGAGTTCAAGGAACTCAATGACGAGGTACGTTGCAAGTACGCGATCCTCAAACTTGGAAAGGGAGCTTCCCTTTGGTTTGAGCGAATGAAGACGCAGAGAAGCCGTGCCGGGAAAGAGAAGATACGTTCGTGGGATTCCCTAAAAAGAAAACTACGAAAAGATATGTCCGGCTACACACAAGCCGAGCACATGCCGAAAAATTTCTGACCTCACGCAAGGAAAGCTCAGCGTCGAGGAGTACATCGAGGAGTTTGAAAACTTATCCTTGATGGGAGAACTTGAAGAAAGCGAAGAATTGCGGATGTCCCGTTTCCTACGAGGTTTGAACAAAAACATTTCTAATTCCGTGGAACTCTACCCCTATTCTGACTTCGATACTTTATGCGGACTTTGTATAAAGTTGGAGAATCAAAACAAAACCAAACTCTCTAAACCCGAATTCCCACCTAAATACGGAAATACCAACTTTGGCGCGAGTTCTAGCTCGTTTCCAAAACCTGTCACCACAAGCCAGTCCGTTACTACCATTCCAAAAACCCCTACCACACCAAAAGAGACGAGCCTATCTAAAGTCCGCTGTTTCAAATGTCAAGGGTTTGGACACTATCAAAGTGCTTGTCCGAATCGGAGGATTGTGACGTTACGAGAGGCCCTAGCCGCCCGAGAGGAATTATTAGCCGAAGAAGAAAGAGTTGGAGACGTGTTTAACTTAGAAGCTGACGAAGAAGAAGAATGCGAGGCATACGATGCCCCGAACTATGACACGAACCTTGTCCTTCGCATGTTACAAACGAAGGCAGTCCCGAGTGACGAAGAACAACGAGACCAAATCTTTCACACGAAGTGTCGTGTCGGAGAGAAATGGTGTAGCCTGATCATTGACGGTGGAAGTTGTACGAACGTGGCATCGAGCGAGATGGTCTCAAAACTCGGCTTGATCACCACGGCCCATCCCAAGCCATATGCACTCCATTGGCTCGATGATGGGAACAAAGTGAAGGTTTCAAGACAAGTGAAGGTCGGACTCACCATGGGTTCGTATGGCGATGACATTACATGCGATGTACTACCGATGGACGCATGTCACGTGTTATTAGGACGACCTTGGCTATTTGATCGGGATGTACTCCATCGAGGAGGAGTAATGAGTATGAGCTACGTGACAAAGGTAAAAAAATTGTCCTTAAACCTATGTCACCTCAAGCTATCCGGACGATGAGTTCAAAAAAAGTCGAAGGACCGAAGCTTACAATGTTTGCAAACGAGAGAGAAGTCGAACACGCCATTGACGATGGCGAACGTGTTTACTTGATGATGATCAAGGAGGTCCGAAATCTTGCCACTAAATCGCAAAATGAGGAGGAGATAGATGCACTATTACATGAGTTTTCGGACGTATTTCCCGAAGACTTGCCGGTAGGATTACCACCTATCCGCGGGATTGAACACCAGATTGATCTTATACCGGGAGCTCCATTACCGAACAAAGCGGCGTATCGTTGTAATCCCGAAGAAACTAAAGAACTACAACGCCAAATTGATGAACTCATGAATCACGGATATGTCCGAGAAAGTTTAAGTCCGTGTGCGGTTCCAGTTCTACTCGTACCAAAAAAAGACGGAACATGGCGGATGTGCATTGTGATAGAGCCGTGAATAACATCACCGTCAAGTATCGGTTTCCCATCCCGAGACTAGACGACATCTTTGGACGAGTTACATGGCTCGGTTATATTTTCCAAAGTTGACTTACGGAGCGGATACCATCAAATCCGCATGCGAGAGGGAGACGAATGGAAAACGGCGTTTAAAACGAAGAATGGACTTTACGAATGGGTTGTGATGCCATTCGGCCTCACCAACGCCCCGAGCACCTTTATGAGGTTAATGAACGAGGTTCTAAAACCCTTCTTGGGAAAGTTTGTTGTCGTGTACTTAGACGACATTTTGATCTGATCGGACCGTAGAAGAACATCTCGAACATTTGCGTACGTGTTTGAGACACTAAGGAAACAAAAGCTTTATGGAAAACGGGAGAAGTGTACTTTCCTAGTCGAGAGTCTTGTCTTTCTCGGCTATGTTGTTTCAAAAGACGGAGTTTCGGTCGACCAAGAGAAGATCGCGGCAATCAAGTCGTGGCCGACCCCAAAGACAATCACGGAGGTACGGTCATTTCATGGCCTCGCTTCTTTTTACCGACGATTCATACGGGACTTCAGCACTATTTCCAGTCCTATCACGGAGTGTCTGAAAAAGGGAACCTTTGCTTGGAACGAGACGGCCCAAAAGGCTTTTGAAAACTTAAAAGGAAAATTATGTGAAGCGCCGATTTTGACGTTGCCCGATTTTTCACAACCGTTTGAGGTAGAATGCGACGCTAGCGGAGTTGGAATCGGGCGATGCTCATTCGGAGAGGCCGTCCCATTGCCTATTTTTCGGAGAAGCTAAGTGGCGCTCGAGTGAATTATTGTACTTACGACAAGGAGTTCTATGCTATCGTAAGAGCACTCGACCATTGAGTCATTATCTGCGTTCAAACATTTCGTGCCGCATTCGGATCATGAGTCGTTGAAATACATCAACGGACAAAGTAAGTTAAGCCGAGACATGCAAAATGGGTGGAATTTTTACAATCTTTTCACTTTTCATCCAAGTACAAAGACGGAAGAGTAACGTAGTGGCAGATGCACTATCGAGACGGTATGCCTCTTGTCGATGTTAGATGTTCGTTTGTTGGGATTCGAGACTTTGAAAGATCATTACAACGACGATTTGGATTTCGGGAAATTTTTAACCGTTGTAAAACGGCCCGCATCTGAGGAATTTATTTTACAAGATGGCTTTCTCTTCAAGGGGAATAAACTATGTGTGCGAGACACACAATTCGGGAATTGCTTGGTTCGGGAGGCGCACGGAGGAGGACTAGCCGGTCACTTCGGCTCGACCAAGATCAGAGGTGCTAAAAGAACATTTCTTTTGGCCGAAGATGTATGGTGACGTCGACAATCGTTAGCAAATGCGTAACTTGTCACATGATGAAGAGTTCGTTCAAGTCGAGTACATACATGCCGTTGCCGATACCGTTACGGCCGTGGGAGGATGTTTCGATGGATTTTATTGTGGCTTTACCTCGTACTCAACGAGGCAAGGACTCGATCATGGTGGTCGTCGACCGCTTTTCGAAAATGGCTCACTTTGTCGCGTGCCACAAAACCGATGACGCAAGCAATGTGGCGGACTTGTATTTCGAAATAGTTCGTTTACACGGAGTGCCAAAACTATCGTGTCGGATCGAGATTCCAAATTTCGAGTTACTCGAATACTTTATGGAGGAAAGTCGGTACTAAACTCCTATTCAAGACCTCACATAACCCGCAAACCGACGGACAGACCGAGGTAACTAATCGAACCTTGGGAGCATTATTACGAGGGTTGGTAAATAAAACTCAGAAAGATTGGGACGTTAAACTTGCTCATGCTGAATTTGCATACAACCGATCACCCGGGTATGCCACGGACCATTCACCATTTGAAGTGGTATACGGATTAAATCCACACTTGCCATTGGACTTGATTCCCCTGCCGAGCAACGAATTGGTTCACAAGGACGCCGAAGCAAAACTCAAATCGATGATAAAGTTACACGAAAAGATACGGGAACGGATTAAAGAAGTGAATGAGATGTACAAACGGAAGTCGAACAAAAATAAAAAAGCGAGATTATTTGATGTTGGCGACTTAGTTTGGATACATTTGAGAAAAGAAAGATTCCCGAGCAAACGGAAGAACAAATTGATGCCGAGAGCCGAAGGTCCGTACAAGATTATGGAAAAAGTGAACGACAACGCTTACAAAGTCGAACTTCCGGGCGAATACGGAGTACACGCGACATTCAACGTAGGTGATCTATCACCTTATCTTGACGACGATGGCATTGCGGGTGAGGTCAATTCCTTTCAAAGACGGAGGAATGATACGATATCTAATATTCCATCGAAGAAACTCCGATAAAAATCGACATTCATGATGATGCATCGTTATACTTAGGAGAAAATGTTAAAAGGCTTGGAGTTACGTTATTAATCGGGAAAGGAGTTACGTAAATATGGCGACGGAATTAACATCGGAATCGGCCCGGAACATGGAGGATCGGCCGATTGGTCCACACTTGAAGATTTGTCAAGCATCCCTTTCCAAGTTTGTCAAAGTCATCAAAGCTTTAGATTGTTTAAAAGAACCCTTCCCCACCCTTGAATAAATCGGCCCAAGCATGCTAAAGGAAGATCATCAAAAGTCCTCACAATCTTGCCAAATCTTGAAGATCTCCAAGCATGATGATAAGTCTTCACATCTTGCCAAAACAAGAAGATCTCATCTCTTGTCCCACCATGGAATTCGGCCGAGCATGCTTGTTCATGGAGACTTCCATTTTCGTTTTTGTTGTTTTTGTATTATGTCGGCCGATTGTGATGTGTTAGGAAGTTTCCGTTGTTTTGTTGTATTTTCGTAAGGTCGTAAACTACTATATATAGTAGTGATCGTTATACTTGTAATCCATCGAGAATCATAATAAACTTTGTATTTCCTTTGAAATATACGTTGAACGAGTTCGACAAACCTTAAGTTATTGTTTCGACGAGTTTCGAGATTTTAACTTTAATCAATTCTCAAAAGGTCTTGGGAAACGATTACCCTTTTATCGAGTTATAGGTCTAGTTCGATAAAAACACACCAAACTCCGTAAATCTTTCTATATCACGGCCGATCATCACCAAATTTCGGCCACCACCTTTGTAATTTTTATCCATATTGTAAACGTGATCATCTTCCGTTGTGTTTATACGCATTACTTACGTAATTCGTATCAGCGAAGAATTGCGCATGTCCCGTTTCCTACGAGGTTTGAACAAAAATATTGCTAATTCCGTGGAACTCTACCCCTATTCCGACTTCGATACTTTATGCGGCTTTGCATAAAGTTGGAAAATCAAAACAAAACAAAACTCTCTAAACCCGAATTCCCACCTAAATACGGAAATACCAACTTTGGCGCGAGTTCTAGCTCGTTTCCAAAACCTGTCACCACAAGCCAGCCCGTTACTACCCTTCCAAAAACTCCTATCACACCAAAAGAAACAAGCCTATCTAAAGTCCGGTGTTTCAAATGTCAAGGATTTGGACACTATCAAAGTGCTTGTCCAAATCGGAGGATTGTAACGTTGCGAGAAGCCATAGCCGCCCGAGAGGAATTATTAGCCGAAGAAGAAAGAGTTGGAGACGTTTTAACTTAGAAGTCGACGAAGAAGAAGAATGCGAGGCATACGATGCCCCGAACTATGACACGAACCTTGTCCTTCGCATGTTACAAGCGAAGGCCGCCCCAAGTGACGAAGAACAACGGGACCAAATCTTCCACACGAAGTGTCGTGTCGGAGATAAATGGTGTAGCTTGATCATTGGCGGTGGAAGTTGCACAAACGTGGCATCAAGCGAGATGGTTTCAAAACTCGGTTTGATCACCACGGCCCATCCTAAGCCGTATGCACTCCATTGGCTCGATGATGGGAACAAAGTGAAGGTATCAAGACAAGTGAAGGTCGGACTCACCATGGGTTCGTATGGTGATGACATTACATGCGATGTACTACCGATGGACGCATGTCACGTGTTATTAGGAAGACCTTGGTTATTTGATCGGGACGTACTACATCGAGGGAGGAGTAATGAGTATGAGTTACGTGACAAAGGTAAAAATTGTTATTAAAACTATGTCACCTCAAGCTATCCGGAGGATGAGTTCGAAAAAGTCGAAGGACCGAAACTTACGATGTTTGCAAACGAGAAAGAAGTCGAACACGCCATTGACGATGGCGAACGTGTTTATTTGATGATGATCAAAGAGGTACGAAATCTTGCCACCAAATCGCAATATGAGGAAGAGATAGACGCACTATTACACGAGTTTTCGGACGTATTTCCCGAAGACTTGCCGGTAGGATTACCACCTATCCGCGGGATTGAACACCAGATTGATCTTATACCGGGAGCTCCATTACCGAACAAAGCGGCGTATCGTTGTAATCCCGAAGAAACCAAAGAACTACAACGTCAAATTGACGAACTCATGAATCACGGATATGTCCGAGAAAGTTTAAGTCCGTGTGCGGTTCCAGTTCTACTTGTACCAAAAAAAGACGGAACATGGCGAATGTGTATTGACAGTAGAGCCGTGAATAACATCACCGTCAAGTATTGGTTTCCCATCCCGAGACTAGACGACATGCTGGACGAGTTACATGGCTCGGTTATATTTTCCAAAGTTGATTTACGGAGCGGATACCATCAAATCCGCATGCGAGAGTGATACGAATAGGTCAACATCATCAAATACAAAAAAGAAGATTATCCAACCAAGCTTGATTGAGTCGCAGGCATACATAAAATCCTCATGCAAAATACATGGACAAATTACCAATTCTCGCGCGCACGACGACTTCGTAGCAGTTTTAGTATTTTGCCCATAACTTTCTCGTCCGAAATCCGATTCAGGTGATTCAAGTGGCCATGGAAAGCTAAGAAAGAGAGCTACAAATCTTATGAAGACCATAGGACCAAATTCGGACTCATTGGATCCCAGAAATGACAAAACCGACAGCATCATATTTGGTCCAAGATCATGAAGATATTTTCTCTTCCCCACCATAATAAAAATCGGCCAAAGCATGCTTGAAAGGGACCCTTGCTTGTCTTCATATCTTTCACAAGATATTGAAGAATCTCCTCATCCCCACCTCCTTTGAATAGGCCGAAAATTTCCTACTTGATGAAGACTTTCATCAAGTCTTTTCTACATGACAAATTCACCAAATAAAGTCCAAGACACTTGAAGATACCATATCCAAATCAAGATATCAACCTCCCCACAAATCGGCCGAAAATGACCCTTGATGAAGACTTTCATCAAGTCTTTTTCTACATGTCAATGTCATCTAGTCCAAGATTGTTATCTTGTCCAAAATCCTTCCTTCCCCACACATCTCGGCGAAACATGCTTGATGGAGACTTGTATTTTCGTTTTCTTGTCTTTGTTATTTCCTTATCTTTTGTATACTACTATATATAGTAGTTCACCCTTGTATTGTTAACAACCTTGAATCTTGAAATTTATAAAACATTGTATTCCTTTGAAATATACGTTGAACGAGTTCAACAAAACTTTAGTTATTGTTTCGACGCGTCTCGAGATTTTAACTTGATCAATTCTCAATAGGTCTTGGGAAGAGATTACCTTTTATCGAGTTATAGGTCTAGTTCGATAAAACACATCCAAATCCGTATACACTACTACCTCACGGCCGAAATCCATTAAAGTTCGGTCACCACCTTTTATTTTTCGTTGATACTTTGATACTTTTCCAAACATAATAATCTTCCGTTGTATTTCATACGCATTACGTACGTAATTCGTATCAACTCGTATAAAAGCCTTCCGCTACAATATTCCTACAATCACTCCGACCGATACGTATCCGCCTCTCCTGGATAATTCGTATCATAAGTGGTATCGGAGCCCAAGGTCATCTCCTTGGGCGATTTGTTCAACGATTTTATTTTTTTTTGTTGAGATTAGAGCAGTCGGAAGAAAACAAAGTTTCCCGTGGATTCGACCGTTGGATCATTACGAAATTTTGACAAAGGTAAGCCAACTTCTTGAACTACAGTCTGAACGGTGGAGATCAGATTCTTTGATCATCTTCTTGGTTCATTCTTCACGGATTTCTTGGAAAATTTTCTGTCCGATTTCTTGTCAAGAACTATCTCTTGATTCTTGTCATCGGAAACCACACCTGAATTTCTTAATTCAGTTAAGGTTCTTGATCTTTCAACAAAATGGAGTTCAACGATATTTATCTCTTGGCGATATTACGCGACGCATTACACAGCGTACCGGAGTTCATGGGACATTCCGATCCAGAAGCAGGTGTTGATTGGCTCCACGTTTGTGAGGAGTTTTTCAACCACAATTCAATTCCAGTAGACCGCCGAGTCTCGTTGGCGACGAAACGCCTTCGTGGTCGCGCCTCGACCTGGTGGCAGAAATTGAAAACCAGCCGTTTACACCAAGGTAAACCCAAACTAAGAGACTGGAACAAATTCATAAAACACTTTACTCGGAAATTCATCCCCACAAATTCTCTCCGCCACGATCCACCAACGGCACCACACCAGAAATTGCGGAGGTTCAGCGCCACCCCGCCACCGACCTTCGATCTAAGGTTTTTCCCCATCAAAGAATTTCCAGCAAAGCTTTTTGTCGATGAAGACGATGTTCCTACCACCATTTTCAATGAGGTAGACGAGACAGAGGTTTCAACGGCGCAATACAACGAAGAAGATGAGTTGAGCCGTGTTTCTCTAATTGATGAACCTGGATCTTGCTACTTTGAGCATGGGCCAGTTGGTTATGTTGGCCAAATTGACCAAAACGGACCAAATTATTTTAATGATGAGGAGCGTTAGTGTCATGGAAATTGGTCCGGATTATGAAGGGCCACCAAGATTTGATACCGAACCGATTGACGAAGAGGAACCCATAATTGATTCTGTGTTTCCCATTTTGATGTTGTGCCTGACGGCGATCCATGTCTCAGTAAGTTATTTTGAAGAGTTTTGTCCAAACTCCAATGAGGTGTTTTCGGTTCTTGATACGGAGCAAGAAGATGTTATAATTCCGGAACATCTATATCTTGAGCCTTACCAAGATTTTGATATGAAAGTAGACGACGAAGCGTTTTTCCCAGGGCTTGAAGTGGCATCCGTTGAAGAGCGACCTATTATTACTGTCGTGCTTCCCATTTCGTATGTCGGGTTATATGATGTTTCATATCATGATATGGGTATTAACTCGCGAGAATAATAATTATTATTTTATTAATTATGATAGTTATTTTGTTGGTGATTCTCGAGAGGGCCCCACTACCTATCGTCTCAAGATTTTGGGTCATGTACGTACTGCGGACATCTTCGAGATCAAATACTTAGAGGCTTTAGTCAATTATCTTGGTGACGAAGGGAGTTCGGAATTGAGGACAATTCCCTTTAAAGAGAGAGGGTATGATACGAA
>JAWKAU010000750.1:0-36143 GCA_033398695.1 Orobanche coerulescens
TACGTACGTAAGCCTTGGCCGGTGAACAGTGAATCTGCATTGATAATGATATGTAATAATGACACCAAAAGATAACGTGATATGTCAGTAAAATATCTAGTTGATATAACTACGTCATGTCTTAAAAAAATGTATTCTCGGTTAATAATATCACTATTAGTCAATATTAGAATAAATTTAGAATATGTTAAGCGGGAAATGAGTCGTTCCCTATATATGTGATCTACTAGATATTATGGATCATATCGATAGTCACATGTGTACATGAACCGAAAACTTATTAGATGATTTGCTCACATTTGAACATAATTTTCCACATCAAATATTAAAACTAATAATAGAACTCCAGGTCAATTTGATTTTTTTTCTGGTCAAACTTTTTAAATTTTGACCACAAACTTATGAAATATATATTTAATTATGATGTGACATTATTAAAAATAAATTTATCATAAAATATATATCAAAATATTATAATTTTAAGATACTAACAAATATTGCTTCGGGACAGATGGAAGCGTAGATGGACAAGTATTTATTGAGAATATAAATGATTAAGGAGAAGGTTGAGTATCAGTTAAACAGCAACTAAACCAGTTCTATGGTTTAAGCTCTAGACCTTGACAGCATGACAAGCATTACTCGGTACAAATAATTGAACTTTGCATTGTTGGCAGGAGCCGCGCGAACGCAGGCCCCCTCTACCACAAATTATGACGTAGGCTCGACCACTTGGGCCGACCTTAGACGGGCGCCCCTCCAAAGTGCAATGGAGATCGCCAACCTAGGCCATGGACCTACTTGATCGCCCATTGACCCCGGCCAGGTAAGTATGGAGGACAAAGAACTTCCTTCATCTTATATCCAATGTTGGGGCTATCTAAACATTTCTTCACCCGATGTGGGATCAAGAGCCACACATTACTGCCATTCACCCCTCAAGTCTTCCAATGTGACTTGATCTTGCTTTTGCTTCCAAATGTTCGGTTGTTTTAAAAATTAATTTGCTTTTAAATTACTATTTATTACTTACCATAGAGTTACATAGATCATTCTCTTTTCACGGCTACATTTTAATGAGGGGAAACGCATCCTAAAGGAATAATCTCATACCCCCCTTGAAATGAATAATTTAGTTAAGGTATTATTTTTTAATTTTAATTATTCTAATGAAGTTATAATTCATTTTAAACTATATATTCTCGTTCATTTTTCCAAAAAAAAAAAAAAATCAATCGAAATAAATTTCAATTAGATATTAAGATTTTATTTTTGAAAATATCCTCTTCAAGTGATATAAAATCATATTTTGAAATTGTTCTCGTCAAGCGGAATATATGAGGTATATAAGTGTAATATCCGGTATTTTTCTTTCCCTTGTATTTTCATTTTTGGTATATTTCTCGGTCATAGTGACCCTCATGTATCTTTCAGTATGTCCTTCCTGTCAACTGTTGAATTGTATTCTCGTTATTGTTCGTTGTTTCAACTTTCCTCATATGAGTTCGACTTTGTTAGATCACCATTAATTTTTGGTGACTCCAAAAATTATAAATCTTTGCAATATTATAGAACATCGAGTTAGCTTTCCAATGGTTCAAACGGTGAGTCAATCGGAGTCCGGACGAGAGAGTTATGGTCGTTTCAGTTTTTGGCCGAGCACTTCCAGGAGCCTTTCGGCCGATAGGGGGGGTCGATAGACTCCACTGCCGGGCTTCTGTATGGGTATCGGTTGGGCTATCGGCCGATAGGTGGCCGATAGGTAAATTTCTTCACATTTGAACTTCCGGGAGCCTTTCGGTAGATAGGGGGTCGATAGACTCTCTGTAGGCATTAGTATGGGTATCGGTTGGGCTATCAGTAGATAAGCCGGCCGATAGGTTCTGTGTTACACTATAAATGTGTTGTTTTGAGCGTGAACGGCTCATTTCCTTCCCCATTTTTCCATTTGCGTCGCGAGAGAGAGGATATAGAGGGGAGAGTTCTTCATCCGGTCGATTTTCATCATTTCTTTTCGGTTGTGAGGCTCGGATAATCAATCTAACGCGTGTTCTACGGATCTTAATACTTGAATCACTCAAGGTAATATCTCTTGAAACCCTACCTTTTTGGATAATTGGGGATTTTGGGGTTACGAGATTCTTTCCGTTTCGTTGATGGATTCATGATGAATATGATTATTCTTGTTGGTATTCTTAGTTTCCCTACGGATTCATGGTATATTTCGTGATTTTTACGGAATCGAGAGGGTTCGGTTGTGGTCCGCCCTCGTTGTTGTTTGTATACGAATATACATGAATCGTAGGCGGGTTTCCGGGAGTATTCCATTTCCATAATCGTTTAGAAGTGGTTGTGATTGTGCTATTCAAATCGTTAGGTTCATTTCCGCCGGTTCCTTGCGGTCGTGTTCAACTCTTCCGTTCCGTTCGTGTCATCGTCTATTTAATCGAGGCAAGTATCCTTATGAACTTACAATCTTGACATAGTAGTATTGTATGAGAAATGGTGTGTGTGTGTATGCTCACTACGGGTTAGATCCGACGGGGTCTCGGTAGGGGTCCACAAAAGACGTGGATCGACGAGCTTGCTTTTAACCACTACGGGTTAGATCCGACGGGGTCTCGGTAGGGGTCCACAGAGACGTGGATCGACGGTTAATTGTGGTGAAATTTTACAAATGTGTTTTGATATTGGCATTTAGGAAATGAGTGCTTTGAATGGTTTTCTTTATTGCATGCATTTACTATATGTGTAAGATGTAAATTGTTCATTTGGTTACTTGTACTAGCGTAATTGCTAACCCCTCTGGGACCCGTTTTGGGGAAATTCGTTTTATGAATTTGGTCGGGTTCATCGAGACGAGCGTTGGACCAAGATTACGGATGATGGCCGTGCGTGATGATGGTGCACGAGTGATGTTTTAGAGTCTTTTACCTTTTTGTCTTTTGTGGTTTTGAACTAATAGTTGTACTCGAGTACTTAAGGGTTCTTGTTCGTTTGAATTGTATTGTTGCTTATTATGTTGTGTTGGATGATGATGTTATATTGGCCAGGTTGAGCAAGGGTGGATTGTCTGTTTTGCGTCTTTATGACGTGGTGTTATTTTATCGTTTACGTGAGTCGTTGGGTATGATCTTTGTTCGGCTGGTGGGTCCCATATAGGGATTCACGGCGCTGTAATATACCTCGGATATCTGGGGGTGTTACGAGAAAATGGTATCAGAGCCCTAGGTTTATGGATACCTAGGCTTGTTGATTTATTGGGTCTTGTGGTGTTTTGTTTTGCACATCATCGTCACGCTGCCATGATTCCGGTACTACCAGTGTCCGTAAGTTTTCTTTCCTTTGTTCATTAATTTCTTGTATCGTACCCTTGATCCTCGACTTGTAATTGTTCTTTTCTTGTCGATCCTCGTATGGCTTTTGCTACTTATTTAACTCCGGTATGGATCTTTGGAAGAGGTCGTGGTCGCGGTCGTGGTCGTGGGCCGGCCAGGGGGCGTGGCGGCCGGTGGAGCGGCCACGTCACGATCTTCGAGGCCGCGATGCAGCGGCCGTCATAGCCATGCTTCTTCTCGGGAGCGTGCCGATCTTGGTATCGCGGCCGTAATGCAACAAATGGTGAACCAAATGGCGCGATAGCTCGGGCGGTTCGAACCCGGATCGAGCCCACGCTAATCGGGCGGAGCGGATCGTTGGCTCCAAGATGTCATCAAGATGCATCCTCCTCGGTTTCGGGAGCTTCGGACCCGATGGGGTGGGAAGGGTGGATTAAGGAGATATCTAAGGTCTTCGTTGCCACTAATCGTCCCGAGGAACGTAGAGTCCCTATTGCTCAATATTTTCTCACTTTGGGGACGCTACGGACGGTGGGAGGCCGTTGGGCCCAAAGACCATCTTTGCTTCGTGGGCTGAGTTTCAAGAGTTGATGGAGATGAATATTGCCGTGGCCGATGCAGGCTCGGGTACATGCTTTTATGATGCTCAACCACGGGATATCCCCGTAGCTCAAGCCATTCTTGATTTTAACAAAGAGTTGGGTTATGTGAAGACCCAAGTTGTCGAGGAGAGTGACAAGATTTTCCATTTCTCCAGACGGATGAAGTTGCCGATCCGGACTATATGTCGGGGCTCGTATGCACTACATTGAAGGATTATCGAGTAGGGCCCTTGCTTATGATATGTCGGTGACGGCGAGTGAGGCGGCCGCGAGAGTAAGCGTAAGTCCGCCGGGAACTTTTCGGGCCACAAAAGTGGGGGTCGGCAGAGATCCCAATCTGCTAACTTCCCGCCGGCGGTGGTCGGCTCGTTCATTGGGGGTCCTCGTGGAACTACCGGTGCTCCTTTCCGTGATGTGAAGTGTTTCAATTGTGGTCGATGCAGCCACGTCGGTCGTACTTGTTTGAGCCCTTTCTTGGCGACGTGTAATCAGTGTGGCGGTAGGGCCACAAAGCTTCTGTCTTTGAGAGGGAGAGAATCCTTGGTGCCGGGCTTCCATTCCAGCGCCTAGGGAACCAAGTGTGAATCGAGGTCGTTTGCTCCTCAATCTCCGCCGAGTCTTTGGTCGGGAGAGGTCGGGTCGACCCTCAAGAGGAGCTTCGGTGTTGGCTCGCCCACCGCGTGTCTATGAGATGCGGAAAGCCGATGACCCAGTGACTCTGGTGGCGGCAGTACCGTCTATATTCTTTCTCATCTGTCGGTGTGCTTTTCGATTAGGTGCTACGCATTCGTTCATATCTTTGGATTGTGTACGCCGTTTGAGTCTCATTGTTTGATGCCTTGTGAACCCTTCATCGTTAAGCTTCCTAGCGGTGATAGGATCGTTGGTGATCGGGAGGTTCGAGGCATTACTGTACTTATTTGTGAGAGGACTTGGCCCTCTAATCTTATTGTTGTAGATATTGAGGGTGAGGATTTGATTCTCGGGGATGATTGGCTCGAGCGGCATGGTACAATCATGAACTACCGCACGAGAATCATCACCATGTTAGCCGATGATGGCAGAGCACTCTTTCGCCGGGCGAAAGAGGGGAACAGTTTGTTATTAACGCCTTGAAGGCGATGAGACTCTGCGAAAAGGGTGTCTTGGTTATTGGTGCTACGCCTTGAAGGCGGAGAATGGTGGAGTCGAGCTTTCGTCGATTCCGATCGTTAATGAGTTTTCGATGTTTTCTGACGAGTTACAGGGATTGCCACCGAACGCGAGGTCGAGTTCGCTATAGAGTTAGAGCCGGGTGCGGCTCTATTTCAAGGCGCCCTATCGCATGGCACCTTGAGAGATGTCCGAGTTGAAGAAGCGGTTGAGTGAGCTTCTTGAGTCGGGGTATGTTCGACCAGCGCCTCGCCTTGGGGTGCACCGGTCTGTTTGTGCGGAAGAAGGATGGTTCACTACGTTTGTGTATCGACTATCGTGGCGAACAAGGTGACCATCAAGAACAAGTATCCTTTCACAGGATTGACGACTTGTTCGACCGATTGCGAGCGGCGGTATTCTCAAAGATTGATTTGAGATCGGGGTACTATCGGCTCCGGTGAGGGAGTCCGACGTGCAGCGGCTTTTCGGACGAGTTAATGACTTTATGAGTTTGTAGTTATGCGTTTCGGGTTAACTAACGCGCGGCGGTGTTCATGCGATTGATGAACAAAGTCTTTATCGAGTATTTGGATAAGTGTGTCGTCGTCTTCATTGACGATATTCTTATTTATTCGAGGAACGAGGAAGAGCATGCCCATCATTTGCGGATAGTGTTAGACATTTTGAGGGCCGAGCAACTCTATGCGAAGTTCTCGAAATGTGAGTTCGTGAAGGAAGTGATGTTTTGGGTCACGTGATTTCGGTAGGGGGTTCGTGTAGATCCGAGAAGATCGAGGCGGTATTGGGTTGGGCACCGCCCAAAACGTGAGAGAGCTCCGAAGTTTCTTGGGTTTGGTGGCTACTACCGTAGGTTTGTCGAGGTTTCTCGGCGCCCGACCACTTACACGGTTGCTCCGTAATCAGAAGTTCGTGCGGAATGACGAGGCGATCGAGTTTTGAGGAGTCAAGAAGCGTTTGACTTGCCCGGTTTTGGCGTTGCCATGTGGTAACGAGGGTTTCGCCGTTTTTAGCGATGCTTGGTCGGGTCTTGGGTGCGTATTGATGCAGCACGGCAAGACCATTGCCTATGCGTCGAGGCAGTTGAGGCCGTATGAGCTTAACTACCCTACTCACGATTTGGAGTTAGCGGCGGTTGTCTTTGCACTCAAGATTTGGCGTCACTATCTTTTCGGCTCTGCATGTCGATTTTTACCGATCACAAAAGTCCGAAATACATATTTACTCGTGAGAGTTGAACATGAGACAGAGGAGGTGGTTAGAGTTGATTAAGGATTATGACCTCGAAATCCTTTATCATCCGGGTAAGGTGAATGTCGTGGCCGACGCCTTGAGTCGGAAACCGATTGCGTTGCGAACGCTTGAGGTCCTTACGCCTCGATCCGAGCTTCGGCGGGCTTTGATCGGGTTAGATGTTGAGGTTTCTTTGCTGGATGCGTCGGGCAACTTTGTGCCTTAGAAATTTCGTCGTCTTTGATCGATGAAATTAAATCAAGCAATTAGAGGATCCGATGATTACTCAAATCCGAGAGAACGCGTTCTTAAAGGAAAGTCTCACGGGTTTGTGATTCACGAGGATGGCGTTTTGAGATTCCAGAGTCGGCTTTGTGTGCGAGCGATCCGAGGGTTGCGGCAGGTATTTTGCGTGAGGCCCATTCCACACCCTATTCCGTTCATCCCGGCTCGAGTAAGATGTACAAGGACACGAGGAGGAACTTCGGTGGAATGATATGAAGGAGGAAGTCGCACGGTTTGTGGCGAGATGTTTGACTTGCCGGAGTCAAAATCGAGCATCGGCCATTGGATTATTGCGATCACTTCCGTTAGGAATGGAAATGGGAAGATATATCGATGGATTTCATTACGAGTTTGCCGAGATCGAGATCGAGCATGAATATGGTTTGGGTGATTGTTGATCGTCGACCAAGTCGGCACATTTTACGAGCATCAAGGACACTTGGGGCCGGAGAAGTTGGCCGTATATTTATCGCCTGATTGTGAGGCTTCACGGTACTCAAGTCTATCGTTTCGGATCGTGATGGCCGTTTAAATATCGCACTTTTGGCGGGCGGTGCATAAGGCGTTGGGTACCGTTTGCATTTGAGTACCTCTTTCCATCCTCGGTCGGATGGACGGTCGGAGCACTATCCGGACATTCGAGGACATGTTGCGTGCTTGTGCCCTCGATTGAGCGGCCCAGGAGGAGCATTTGCCATTGATCGAATTCACGTACAACAATAGTTGGCACGCGTCGATTCGGATGGCACCGTATGAGGCACTTTATGGGCGACGATGTCGATCGCCGATTTGTTGGAATGAGGCGTCCGATTTGGTCGGGACCGAGCCGGATGTCGTTTTAGAGACGAGGCGGAAGATAGAGTTAATTCGAGAACGGATGTTGACTGCCCAGAGTCGACAGAAGTCATATGCCGACGTCCGTCGTCGACCTTTGGAATTCGAGGTGGGAGACCACGTTTTGCTAAAGGTGTCGCCGACGAAGGGAGTTTTTCGTTTTGGGAAGAAAGGAAAGCTGAGCCCGAGATTTATTGGACCCTTTGAGATTCTCGAGCGAGTCGGTGAATTAGCGTACCGTTTGGCGTTACCTCCAGCCTTGAGTCATGTTCATAGCATTTTTCATGTTTCCCAGTTGAGGAAATATGTTCCGGATCCTAGTCACGTCGTCGATTATGGCGAGATTAATATTGCTGAAGATATTACTTTTGAGGAGCGTCCTTTGAAGATTTTGGAGCATCGTGAGAAACGACTGAGGCATAAGACCATCCCTTTGGTCAAAGTTCAGTGGTCGAGACACGGTGTCGAGGAGGCAACTTGGGAAGCAGGGATAGCATGCGTGCTAGGTACCGGAGTTGTTTGTTTCTTAAGTTTCGGGACGAAACTTATTTTTAGAGGGGTAGAATGTAATATCCGGTATTTTCTTTCCCTTGTATTTTCATTTTGGTATATTTCTCGGTCATAGTGACCCTCATGTATCTTTCGGTATGTCCTTCTGTCAATTGTTGAATTGTATTCTCGTTATTGTTCGTTGTTTCAACTTTCCTCATATGAGTTCGACTTTGTTAGATCACCATTAATTTTTGGTGACTCCAAAAATTATAAATCTTTGCAATATTATAGAACATCGAGTTAGCTTTCCAATGGTTCAAGCGGTGAGTCAATCGAGTCCGGACGAGAGAGTTATGGTCGTTTGAGTTTTTGGCGAGCACTTCAGAGCCTTTCGGCCGATAGGGGGTCGATAGACTCCAGCCCGGCTTCTGTATGGGTATCGGTTGGGCCTATCGGCCGATAGGCTGGCGATAGGTAAATTTCTTCACATTCGAACTTCCAGGAGCCTTTCGGCCGATAGGGGGTCGATAGACTCTCTGCCGGCATTAGTATGGGTATCGGTTGGGCTGTCGGCCGATAGGATGGCCGATAGGTTCTACGTGTTACACTATAAATGTGTTGTTTTGAGCGTGAATGACTCATTTCCTTCCCCATTTTTCCACTTTGCATCGCGAGAGAGAGGATATAGAGGGGAGAGTTCTTCATCCGAAGTCGATTTTCATCATTTCTTTTCGGTTGTGAGGCTCGGATAATCAATCTAACGCGTGTTCTACGGATCTTAATACTTGAATCACTCAAGGTAATATCTCTTGAAACCCTACCTTTTTGGATAATTGGGGATTTTGGGGTTTTGTCCGATTCTTTCCGTTTCGTTGATGGATTCATGATGAATATGATTATTCTTGTTGGTATTCTTAGTTTCCCTACGGATTCATGGTATATTTCGTGATTTTTACGGAATCGAGAGGGTTCGGTTGTGGTCCGCCCTCGTTGTTGTTTGTATACGAATATACATGAATCGTAGGCGGGTTTCGGGAGTATTCCATTTCCATAATCGTTTAGAAGTGGTTGTGATTGTGCTATTCAAATCGTTAGGTTCATTTCCGCGGTTCCTTGCGGTCGTGTTCAACTCTTCCGTTAGTTCGTGTCATCGTCTATTTAATCGAGGCAAGTATCCTTATGAACTTACAATCTTGACATAGTAGTATTGTATGAGAAATGGTGTGTGTGTGTATGCTCACTACGGGTTAGATCCGACGGGGTCTCGGTAGGGGTCCACAAGAGACGTGAATCGACGAGCTTGCTTTTAACCACTACGGGTTAGATCCGACGGGGTCTCGGTAGGGGTCCACGAGAGGCGTGGATCGACGGTTAATTGTGGTGAAATTTTACAAATGTGTTTTGATAGTGGCAATTCAGGAAATGAGTGCTTTCGAATGGTTTTCTTTATTGCATGCATTTACTATATGTGTAAGATGTAAATTGTTCATTTGGCTACTTGTACTAGCGTAATTGCTAACCCCTCTGGGGACCCGTTTTGGGGAAATTCGTTTTATGAATTTCAGGTCAGGTTCATCGAGACGAGCGGGCGCTGGACCAGTACACGGATGATGGCCGTGCGTGATGATGGTGCACGAGTGATGTTTTAGAGTCTTTTACCTTTTTGTCTTTTGTGGTTTTGAACTAATAGTTGTACTCGAGTACTTAAGGGGTTCTTGTTCGTTTGAATTGTATTGTTGCTTATTATGTTGTGTTGGATGATGATGTTATATTGACCGGTTGAACCGGGTGGATTGTTCTGTTTTGCGTCTTTATGACGTGGTGTTATTTTATCGTTTCTGTGAGTCGTTGGGTATGATGCTGTTCAGCCTGGTGGGTCCCATATAGGGATTCACGGCGCTGTAATATACCTCGGATATCCTGGGGGTGTTACAATAAGTAGACAATCACAATAAAGAAAGCTGACACACTATCTATGATAATTATAAAGTGATTTTAAGTTCAAAGTTCTAACAATGAATGAAAACACCCATAAATTGACTAGACCAAATGAGTATGTTAATGTAAATAATAGTCTATTCTTGACATCTACTATGGATACAATTTGCTATTATTATATCTCTCATATGTGTTGCATGATTTATAATTATGTTTATATACAGTTTAAAGCTTTGTTATTAATAATTAATTCAAAAGTATTATAAATCCTTAAATTGACCGTTGTTATATTCTTTTATTTTTTTATATTAAATAATAAGAATTAATTCATTTACGCAATGAGATAATCACTATTAGGTGATATCTTAATAGGAGACAAAAAGATTAAATAGATATCAAGTTATGTGGTTTTAGCACCGCCACTTGAACCATCCCATCCTTGTAATCGAACCAACTCTACTTCGTCAAGTCGTGGTTTTAGTGTAACACCCCCAATCCACTCAGAGATATTACACGTCGTAGACCCTCTCCTCGAAGATCTACCAGGCTGGTAACAACATTTAACATCTCGACAATGCCTTCAAGGCTAAATGACTCAGTAGACCGATTTGGTCTTTCAATAAAATATACAACTCAATTACAACATATACCCACGCAGGGGTCAAAGTACAATAAACTCCCGTACAACGGGGAAAAGATACTGCAGCGGAAAAGAAAATACAACTAGACCAATATGACATCAACGGATCCTCGTGTGATTAGTATCGTTCATCTTTCATCATCCTTCGTGCCGACCCTGTGTTATGCTCCAAAACCTGAATGCAAAAATAGACATCCACCCCCCGAATATTCGGGGGTTAGCAAAACTCCACTGTTTTGCTAGTGCAAATACAAAGTGCAAATACGAGCCATACAATTCACATTCCACGAATAACAATAACCAGGAATCCTCAAAGATCCAAACAAAACGAAAAGTACTTCTCGAGGCAAGGGTTTGAGAAAACATTTCAAAATCGAAATATCATAAATCAATGGAAGTAATTTATAAAACGGTTTAGAGTGCCATCGAGAGTTTAAATAGAAAACAATTTAGGATTATCAAATCCTACTTTTCAAAATCCAAAAGACAAAAGGGGTCACTGCCCCAAAGGTTTACTTTCCGAAAAATGACATTTACCAAACCGTTGGGATTTTAGCCCCAAATCCGTAAAACGACTTTTATAAAACCATTGGGATTTTAGCCCCAAATATCATCAACTCACAGTACACAAGAATGACCACAAGGTTCGTCTTCCAACATCAAAATCCACAAATAAAGGATTTAAAACAAACAACAAAATACTCTAGTGCCATCCTAGCCAAGTAGGCCAAACGAACAACTTACCTCTTACACACTTAGTCAATGCATGCAATCATGAAAACCGTTCAAAAGCGCTCATTTCCGGAAATGCCAATATCAAATCACATTTGTAAAATTCACCACAATTAACCGTCGATCCACACCTCCGTGGACCCCTACCGAGACCCCGTCGGATCTAACCCGTAGTGGTTAAAAGCAAAGCTCGTCGATCCACACCTCCGTGGACCCCTACCGAGACCCCGTCGGATCTAACCCGTAGTGAGCATACACACACACACGTTACTCATGCAATACTAACATGCTAAGAATGTAAGTTCATTAAGAATACTCACTAGAGATGGCCATTAACTCGACACCATTACCAAACTCTTCAAAAATACAATAACAAGATTAAATACGGAATACACGATTCCATAACTTAACAATAGGAGTATCATCATAAAATCCTTCAACGTTCAAAATAACTAAATCATAATCAATTCTCAAAACACCGTTCACAAATCACACTCGTTTTGAAAGAAAGCCTTTAACGAGGCCAAACCGAAATCCTTTGAAACTTCATTTCAAATAACCAAACAAACACATCAAGACGACCACCGATCATCATATCCATAAAACGAGAAAAGTATGGGCAAGGTACTTGCCTCGAAACCACGATCGCAATAAGACGATGGATAGGACGCGGTCGAATAGCCCCGAACCCCCGAACAATATCAAGAACGCGATAGCACCACGAGTATTACGAGAATAACACCACACGAATCATCAATTACCAAACGGAATTCAACATCGGAATCCTCGAACACCTATAAACCTCCGGAAGTAACAATAACACATGGTTACGACGAGAATCAAGGCCAAAACAACGGAAATCCCAACAAACTATCGAAGGGAAACTCATTGGGACATTTAATCGAACACTAAATGTTCAATAATTCCCAAGAACACTCGAATCGTCGATCGAGTTAAACAAACTTGATATATGGATATACAACCCATAGAACATGATTAATAACATCATACTACACCAATCGATGTATCAAAATCGGATTAGAAACGAAATCAAGAACAATTTCTCCAAAAAGTCAACTTGAAGGATAATCAAGAAATATACCTTGATTTGGATGAAGGATTCAAGTAGAGGTCGAAAATCTACAACAAGACTTGAGGTAGATGATCTCTACAAGTTTTGGAGCACTCAAATCGCCCAAGAATCGCCCACAATCGCCTAAGATGAAGGAGGAAGAAGAGAGGAGAAAAAATGAAGTTTTTCTCCTCGCAAATCTGCTAAAAAACGCAGAAAAAGCCCGTGTGCCGCGGCACAGGACAAGTGTGCCGCGGCCCAGGGCCACCCAAAACGCCCAGGAATCAGCTTAGTGCCGCGGCATAGCATGAGTGTGCCGCGGCACACGGTACAGCCCCCTTCAACACCAAAAAGGCACACCGTGCAGTCTTCGCTATTTCGACCATAACTCCTTCGTCTGGACTCCGATTGACTCACCGTTTGAACCATTGGAAAGCTAACTTGATTCTCTATAATGTTGCAAAGATTCCGAATTTTTGGAGTTTCCAAGAATTAATGGTGACTTTACAAAGTCGAACTCCCACGTGAAAAAGTCGATTAAGAACACGGAACTCAACAAAACGACACCGAAACGAACTCGGATGACAAAAAGTGCAGAATTAATCATTCTCGGAATGACGAAACGGTCATGATAGAGTTGTCAAAACGAACTTCCTCCAAAAAAAAGAAAATTACCGAAATTCGAAATTGCGGATATTACATTTAGCACTACCACTTTAACCATCCAGACCACATCAGCCCTTCCCAGCAAAAACCAAATCCAATTGAAACCTCAAATCATCGAGTCGAAACTCAAAACCCGAAGTCGGGACTACCAGCATCGCTCACATGTGCGGGATGTCCACGCAAATAGAAATCAAGGCCTAAATTAAGACCCATACAACCAGATACCGCTGCCATGACCTCTCGAGAACCAACAAACTGGAATTCCGACCCATAAGAAAAAACCATCGAACCACTGTTTGCATCAAAACTGCAGCTATCATGAACCTCGAATGTAATACCAGTTATTTTTATGATATGATATTATTATTATAATAAATATTAACACATGTATTTTTATTTAAATTAGTCTCATTATATTCCACCAATCATTTAGTGAGTAATTATTTTACAAATATTTTATTCACTTAATATCATTTAATGAGCTCATATGCATTTTCATGACATCTCACAAGTTCTAAGCTCGAGTTAGTTAATTTTTCATGGGGCATTTATTAATTATGTATTATTATTTATTAATATTAATAATATTTTTAATCAAGTAGTATTTATAAATAATATTTATAAATAATGGTAGTATTTTTAATCAAGTCAATATTAATATTAGTATTGTTAATATTTTAAAATATCATTGTTAATTGGTTAAAGTCCATTGAATTTTATTTATAATTTTATTTTCATTTGGCCCAAACATTTCCATTAGTTCAATAAGTATAATAATTTTAATTGTCCAAATAGTCTTTCTTGGCGCAATAGGCCAAATGAGAATCCATACTCCAAAAGAATTTTACAAAATAAATTAATTAAAGAAATCTTACGATCTCAAATTCTACGCTCCTGCCACTACCACAACTCTCCATCTTAATCTAATCTAATAGTATAAAACTCATACACTACAATACAATACACAAATACAATTCTCGTATTCGAGCCTACGAAATCTTCATCTTCTAGAATTCCTCAAGCAAAGAAATTCTTAGCACAATTCTAAAATTCTCTTCTCACAGCAAAATTCGGTCTTTCTACGGAGGAGTCGATTCGAGGCAGCAAAAGGATCACAGCTGCTAATCATTCTCCGAACTCATTCTATAATGGGAGGTAATCTCAGGTTCCTTTGTTTTACAATTTTTTCACGTTCAGTTTTACATAAATTGTCATAACCCAAATTTGCCAAAGAAATTTCAAACTACAAACATAATCTTCTTTTCTAATTTTTGTACAGATTAAATTAGTATCAGTAGATACCTGCAAAATTTAATCACAAACCCAATAACAATCAACCCCGACCCATTGAAATTACATTCCAAGTTTAGAGTAGAAAAAACACACTTAAACCCCATCCCCATTGAAATCAGAAACCAAACCTCAAATCAAAACCCGCAAGCTATGAATCCCATAAATCAGGAACTCAACCGAACCCATGAGACCCATAAACCATCAAACCTTCAAACCAACATATCAGCCCAGAACTCGACCCATATCCAGAAATTAGGGAGAGAAGGGATTTTATACCAAGAGTTTTTATGTCAATTCTATTTTCAACCCCCCAGTTTTCCCAAATTTTATGATTATACCTCAATCATTTTTCTAGTTCATTTAATTTCAACCCTAAATTTCTAATTCCCCCCATTTAATTCAATTAGCTTTTAATACTTTCAAATCGCCCCAATCAGATCACTTTTTGACCAAGTCATTAAAATGTTAACATTTCAGTTAATATTAATAGTTAGTGTTTTGTTTTAATTTATGCATCGTATTTTATTTTCAGTTAAAATATAATGATAAATTATAATAATTTAATTATTATATTTATTATTCTTTATAGATAATAATCCAGATTTACAGGCTTAGCACTGTTAGTCGATCATCATCATTTTCAAATCCAAGCAGCAACATTGTATCAGTTGGAAATTTATACTATCACTTTAATTGTTTTAATGGGATTCTATATGAGGATGCATGTTGTAAATGAGGCTCACTTGTGTACATGCAAAGAGGTTCGATCTATAGATACATATTGTGCGGAGACACTTGCCAACCTCAATGCTCATGTTATGCATGCTAGATTCATGTTATGTAATTAAAAAATTAGCGGGCCGGGTACCCGTGTAATACCCGCAATTTCGGATTCCGGTAATTTTTTTCGGCGGTAGTCCATTTTGACGACTCGCTTGTGACCGTTTTTTCAATCTGAGAATGATTAATTTTGCACTTTTTGACATCCGAGTCCGTTTCGGTGTCGTTTTGTTGAGTTCCGTGCTTCTTAGCGATTTTTCCGCACTTGAGTTCGATTTTTGCGAATCTCGTCCGAAACTGTTGTTTAAAGTTTCTCGTAAGTTCATTTAATGTTATTATACGTGTTGCGAGCTTTGGCTTGGTGTTTCGTTTCGGATCGTTGATGTTGTCCACGAGCTTTTCGTCGTGTTCGTTCCGTGCTTGGGGTATTTTATGCTTCGTAATTTGCTCATTATCGTTTTGGATCATAACCGGTGCGTTAAGGTGGCCGAGACATCGTCGAACGCCTAACCGGACCGTCGGAGTTGGCCACGGCCGAGTCATGGCCGGGCATTTTGGGGCCAGGCCACTCCTGGTCGAGTTACGGTCGTAATGGCCCGATAGCTACGGCCGTAAGGTCTGCTACGTACGTAAGCCTTGGCCGGTGAACAGTGAATCTGCATTGATAATGATATGTAATAATGACACCAAAAGATAACGTGATATGTCAGTAAAATATCTAGTTGATATAACTACGTCATGTCTTAAAAAAATGTATTCTCGGTTAATAATATCACTATTAGTCAATATTAGAATAAATTTAGAATATGTTAAGGGGGAAATGGGTCGTTCCCTATATATGTGATCTACTAGATATTATGGATCATATCGATAGTCACATGTGTACATGAACCGAAAACTTATTAGATGATTTGCTCACATTTGAACATAATTTTCCACATCAAATATTAAAACTAATAATTGAACTCCAGGTCAATTTGATTTTTTTTCTGGTCAAACTTTTTAAATTTTGACAACAAACTTATGAAATATATATTTAATTATGATGTGACATTATTAAAAATAAATTTATCATAAAATATATATCAAAATATTATAATTTTAAGATACTAACAAATATTGCTTCGGGACAGATGGAAGCATAGATGGACAAGTATTTATTGAGAATATAAATGATTAAGGAGAAGGTTGAGTTTCAGTTAAACAGCAACTAAATGTCACGGTCTTAGAGTTTGCTATGCTCCTAAGCGTCGTGCGGCCTAGCAACCCTCTTGCTAGTCAGCCTTAAACACCCCGAATTTGGCTAAGTATGAAAGTTGGCGCAACGAAAGAGAGGCAATGGGTTGAGGAAAATTACTTCCACTAAATAACAAAGAGTTACAAGTATGTCTCTTACAATGCTTTCCCAAGGATGGCTGCAAATGAGCCCAACTTCTCCTATTTATACTACCTCCTATCACTAGAACCTTCCTCCACCTCCTCATTTGGAGGCTTCTAGATCCTCCTACAATATTACGAATTCTAGAGTATTCTAAGTACAACACAAACCTTTGTACAATGTCTAGAAAGCTCTACTATATTACAAGTCTTTTGACTCATTCAAGAGTCTCCAGCACCTTCCACATGTTTCTGGATCTTCCCGGTTCGTTCGGCCCGACCCGGCCCGCTCGGCCCGTCTCGGCCCGTCTCTATGTAACCCGACCCGATCCGGCCCGTCCTTCCACACATGCCTCCGGATTCATCTTTGATGTTCTGGACCATCGATCCGTTTACGGAATGTTCCGAGTATAATTTCCGTACAGTGGACTCCTCAGCTTTCCAATGTCCACTGCCATCACAAGGCTTTTTCCCGCTAAGCCTATTATAGGGGGAGGGTGCTCCGTGCATCCCTCGCGCGCCGCCCGCGCGCGCGCCCAGCGCCTCGCGCGCACCCCTCGCGGGTGTCCGTCGCCCGTGTCCGAGTCTCGGCCCTCGGATGTGCCTCGTCTCGTCATCTTGTCCCGCATTGTCCCGAAGCGGTGTGCTGTCCGCTGCACTCGTCCGTTCGGTTCGGCGTGCCTTGTCCAGCCCGCCTGTAGTCCGCATCGGGCCCGATGGCCTTGTCCCTCGGGCACTCTGTTGCCGGTTGGCTGCTTGCTCGGCCATACATCCACGCATGCCGCGCCACACGGCTAAGTCCCTCGGTCGGTTGTGCCGATCCACACGGCCTAGTTGTCCCGAACGTGCCGTGCACGTTGATCTGTTGAACCTCGCACCCCTCTGTGCGGAGTCTCCGAGCACTCTGTCGGTCATTTCTCTCGGGCGTGACACTCTCCCCGCTTTGTTCGTCGGCGTCCCCGTCGGCGCGTCTTACCACTCGGTGCCTCGATGTACGCATTGATCCCAGACGTACATCGGCACTTCCTCTTGATCGGCTTTTACGAAATCGAAGTGTCGTCATCATTGCGTCACGGGACTTGTTCCACGATCGAGGGATAATGATGGGTTTGTTCGACCGTTCGCCCATAGTGTCTTTGCTTTTGGGAAAAAGGCAAAATTGTTCTTCTCGAAAGTCCATTCCCAAAATGAGATCCCGATCGTCCATCGTGGTGACTTTGAAATGCACTCGGCCTTCCAGTCTCGAGCACGATTCGCACTCCATTTCTCGCCCCTGTGACCAGATGCTTCTTTGGTCCGTTGTTGGATTTCATCCGGCCCTTGCATGGTGCACAAGTAGTCCCAATCTTCGGCCGGCCTCAGTGATATAGTTGTAGTCGGCTCCCGTGTCGACCAAGGCCTTGATGGGTTGGTGGTTGATGGTTCCTTCCACGAACATCAACTTGCTCCCTCGCGGTCCCTCGCTGCCTGCACTGACGACAGAATTAAGTTGTTGAATCGTGCTTACCTGATGCACGTCGTGATCAATCGTTGGCCCCTCGCATTCGGCCATGGCGTTGAGCTTCCCCATCTTCGGACAGTCCTTCATCCGATGAGCTCTGCCGCACATAAAGCATCCTCGTTGGTCGGGAGCGCCCCTGCGTTCACCCGAGTTGTATGGCTTGTCCGCGTCATATTGCGGTCTCGTCCCGAATCTTCCGCGTGATGGTTGGGCTGGTTCTTTATCTTGACGTGCGGGTGTCTCCCCGCCTTTGGCTTGACCCTCGGCTCGCGGCTCCTTCCTCTTCTCGAATTCGGCTAGGGACTCGGCCGCTTTGATTGCTTCATTGTGATTTCACCTCGCGGCTTTGTACTCGTCACGACCCAACTCGGTAGTCCATCCAGGAAAAAGAATAGTCGATCATCCTCGGTCATGTCCGGAATCTGAAGCATGATTGATGTAAAGTCCCGAACATAGTCCCGAATGGTAGTCTTGTGCTCGAGCTCGCGGAGTTTCTTCCTTGCCTCATAGCATGTGTTCTCGGGATAGAATTGTGCCTTGAGTTCCGACACGAACTCGTCCCAAGTCCCGATTGGTTGGCAAGTTCCTTTCGTAACACCGGCCTGTCGATGACGCCACCACAGCGCTGCATCGTCGGCAAGATATAGTGCAGCCTGCCGTACCTTGGCCTTCTCGTCCGTCAGTCCCAGACCATCAAAGTAAAGTTCCATTCGCCACAGGAACTCCTCGATTGACTTGGCATCTCTTTTGCCAATGAACTCCTTGGGTTTGGGGACCTCAACCCTTGGTCCCTCGAACCTCGCCCCGCCAAATGTCTTTGTTCATTTCGGCCCACCATTCGAGTGGGTGCCCGAGTTGCTCGCCCGGATTTTATCACAAAAATCTTCAAATCGTTTGGCACTTACCTCGCAAAACTCGGCATCTTGCGTATCTCCGTTATCTTGTTGCCACATGATCCTCGATCGTTGCTAACTCCTTCCGCAAGCGAGTTGTTCCCTCTTGAAGGTCTCGGTGGCCCAACGTGTGCCCTTCCGGTTGGCCAACGGCTTTCTCGAGAGTTCCCACGCGTTCCTCCGTGCTCAATTGGGTGTTAGTGATGCGGCGGCCAAGAGCTTCGATGTCGTCCTCGATGTCGGGTAGGCGGTTTGCTAAGGTGAGTATGATCTTTGGTGTCTTCATCCTCAAGAAGTCGGCTTCGTGCGGGTTCTCCTCGTGTTCGGCGGCACCACCTGCGCGCCTTGCTCTTGCCACGCTTGGCTTTCCCTTGGTGGGACTTCTCCGTCCCGGACCTTGTCAGCCTCTGTGACTCGTCCGTCCTCCACATTGATGCCTGCCTCGATCTGTCCGTCGGCCATGATGCCTGCTGATCGTTAGCGTCGACTCCCGCAGTCTTGCACACCTCCTTGTGTGGTTAACGATGGCTCCGATACCACTTGTCACGGTCTTAGAGTTTGCTATGCTCCTAAGCGTCGTGCGGCCTAGCAACCCTCTTGCTAGTCAGCCTTAAACACCCCGAATTTGGCTAAGTATGAAAGTTGGCGCAACGAAAGAGAGGCAATGGGTTGAGGAAAATTACTTCCACTAAATAACAAAGAGTTACAAGTATGTCTCTTACAATGCTTTCCCAAGGATGGCTGCAAATGAGCCCAACTTCTCCTATTTATACTACCTCCTATCACTAGAACCTTCCTCCACCTCCTCATTTGGAGGCTTCTAGATCCTCCTACAATATTACGAATTCTAGAGTATTCTAAGTACAACACAAACCTTTGTACAATGTCTAGAAAGCTCTACTATATTACAAGTCTTTTGACTCATTCAAGAGTCTCGGCACCTTCCACATGTTTACGGATCTTCCCGGTTCGTTCGGCGACCGACCCGCTCGGCCGTCTCGGCCCGTCTCCATGTAACCCGACCCGATCCGGCCCGGCCTTCCACACATGCCTCGGATTCATCTTTGATGTTCTGGACCATCGATCCGTTTCGGAATGTTAAGTATAATTTCCGTCTGATGGACTCTTGACTTTCCAATGTCCACTGCCATCACAAGGCATTATCCCGCTAAGCCTATTATAGGGGGGGTGCTCTGTGCATCCCTCGCGCGCCACCCGCGCGCGCGCCAGCGCCTCGCGCGCACCCCTCGCGGGTGTCCGTCGCCCGTGTCCGAGTCTCGGCCCTCGGATGTGCCTCGTCTCGTCATCTTGTCCCGCATTGTCCCGAAGCGATGTGCCTGTCCGCTGCACTCGTCCGTTCGGTTCCCGGCGTGCCTTGTCCAGCCGCCCAGGTAGTCCCGCATCAGGCCTGATGGCCTTGTCCCTCGGTCGGGCACTCTGTTGCCCGGTTGGCCTGCTTGCTCGGCCATACATCCACGCATGCCGCGCCACACGGCTAAGTCCCTCAGTCGGTTGTGCCGATCCACACGGCCTAGTTGTCCCGAACGTGCCCCGTGCACATTGATCTGTTGAACCTCACACCCCTCTGTGCGGGTCTGTCCGAGCACTCTGTCGGTCATTTCTCTCGGGGCGTGACATAAACCAGTTCTATGGTTTAAGCTCTAGACCTTGAAAGCATGACAAGCATTACTCGGTACAAATAATTGAACTTTGGATTGTTGGCAGGAGCCGCGCGAACACAGGCCCCCTATACCACAAATTATGACGTAGGCTCGACCACTTGGGCCGACCTTAGACGGGCGCCCCTCCAAAGTGCAATGGAGATCGCCAACCTAGGCCATGGACCTACTTGATCGCCCATCGACCCCGTCCAGGTAAGTATGGAGGACAAAGAACTTCCTTCATCTTATATCCAATGTTGGGGCTATCTAAACATTTCTTCACCCAATGTGGGATCAAGAGCCACACATTACTGCCATTCACCCCTCAAGTCTTCCAATGTGACTTGATCTTGCTTTTGCTTCCAAATGTTCGGTTCTTTTAAAAATTAATTTGTTTTTAAATTACTATTTATTACTTACCATAGAGTTACATAGATCATTCTCTTTTCACGGCTACATTTTAATGAAGGGGAAACGCATCCTAAAGGAATAATCTCATACCCCCCTTGAAATGAATAATTTAGTTAAGGTATTATTTTTTTAATTTTAATTATTCTAATGAAGTTATAATTCATTTTAAACTATATATTCTCGTTCATTTTTCCAAAAAAAAAAAATCAATCGAAATAAATTTCAATTAGATATTAAGATTTTATTTTTGAAAATATCCTCTTCAAGTGATATAAAATCATATTTTGAAATTGTTCTCGTCAAGCGGAATATATGAAGTATATAAGTAGACAATCACAATAAAGAAAGCTGACACACTATCTATGATAATTATAAAGTGATTTTAAGTTCAAAGTTCTAACAATGAATGAAAACACCCATAAATTGACTAGACCAAATGAGTATGTTAATGTAAATAATAGTCTATTCTTGACATCTACTATGGATACAATTTGCTATTATTATATCTCTCATATGTGTTGCATGATTTATAATTATGTTTATATACAGTTTAAAGCTTTGTTATTAATAATTAATTCAAAAGTATTATAAATCCTTAAATTGACCGTTGTTATATTCTTTTATTGTTTTATATTAAATAATAAGAATTAATTCATTTACGCAATGAGATAATCACTATTAGGTAATATCTTAATAGGAGACAAAAAGATTAAATAGATATCAAGTTATGTGGTTTTAGCACCGCCACTTGAACCATCCCATCATTGTAATCGAACCAACTCTACTTCGTCAAGTCGTGGTTTTAGCACTACCACTTTAACCATCCAGACCACATCAGCCCTTCCCAGCAAAAACCAAATCCAATTGAAACCTCAAATCATCGAGTCGAAACTCAAAACCCGAAGTCGGGACTACCAGCATCGCTCACATGTGCGGGATGTCCACGCAAACAGAAATCAAGGCCTAAATTAAGACCCATACAACCAGATGCCGCTGCCATGACCTCTCGAGAACCAACAAACTGGAATCCCGACCCATAAGAAAAAACCATCGAACCACTGTTTGCATCAAAACTGCAGCTATCATGAACCTCGAATGTAATACCAGTTATTTTTATGATATGATATTATTATTATAATAATATTAACACATGTATTTTTATTTAAATTAGTCTCATTATATTCCACCAATCATTTAGTGAGTAATTATTTTACAAATATTTTATTCACTTAATATGATTTAATGAGCTCATATGCATTTTCATGACATCTCACAAGTTCTAAGCTCGAGTTAGTTAATTTTTCAAGGGGCATTTATTAATTATGTATTATTATTTATTAATATTAATAATAGTAGTATTTTTAATCAAGTCAATATTAATATTAGTATTGTTAATATTTTAAAATATCATTGTTAATTGGTTAAAGTCCATTGAATTTTATTTATAATTTTATTTTCATTTGGCCCAAACATTTCCATTAGTTCAATAAGTATAATAATTTTAATTGTCCAAATAGTCTTTCTTGGCGCAATAGGCCAAATGAGAATCCATACTCCAAATTTTACAAAATAAATTAATTGAAGAAATCTTACAATCTCAAATTCTACGCTCCTACCACTACCACAACTCTCCATCTTAATCTAATCTAACAGTATAAAACTCATACACTACAATACAATACACATATACAATTCTCATATTCGAGCCTACGAAATCTTCATCTTCTAGAATTCCTCAAGCAAAGCAATTCTTAGCACAATTCTAAAATTCTCTTCTCACAGCAAAATTCGGTCTTTCTACGGAGGAGTCGATTCGAGGCAGCAAAAGGATCACAGCTGCTAATCATTCTCCGAACTCATTCTATAATGGGAGGTAATCTCAGGTTCCTTTGTTTTACAATTTTTTCACGTTCAGTTTTACATAAATTGTCATAACCCAAATTTGCCAAAGAAATTTCAAACTACAAACATAATCTTCTTTTCTATTTTTTGTACAGATTAAATTAGTATCAGTAGATACCTGCAAAATTTAATCACAAACCCAATAACAATCAACCCCGACCCATTGAAATTACATTCCAAGTTTAGAGTAGAAAAAACAGACTTAAACCCCATCCCCATTGAAATCAAAAACCAAACCTCAAATCAAAACCCGCAAGCTATGAATCCCATAAATCAGGAACTCAACCGAACCCATGAGACCCATAAACCATCAAACCTTCAAACCAACATATCAGCCCAGAACTCGACCCACATCCAGAAATTAGGGAGAGAAGGGATTTTATACCAAGAGTTTTTATGTCAATTCTATTTTCAACCCCCCAGTTTTCCCAAATTTTATGATTATACCTCAATCATTTTTTTAGTTCATTTAATTTCAACCCTAAATTTCTAATTCCCCCCATTTAATTCAATTAGCTTTTAATACTTTCAAATCGCCCCAATCATATCACTTTTTGACCAAGTCATTAAAATGTTAACATTTCAGTTAATATTAATAGTTAGTGTTTAGTTTTAATTTATGCATCGTATTTTATTTTCAGTTAAAATATAATGATAAATTATAATAATTTAATTATTATATTTATTATTATTTATAGATAATAATCCAGATTTACAGGCTTAGCACTGTTAGTCGATCATCATCATTTTCAAATCCAAGCAGCAACATTGTATCAGTTGGAAATTTATACTATCACTTTAATTGTTTTAATGGGATTCTATATGAGGATGCATGTTGTAAATGAGGCTCACTTGTGTACATGCAAAGAGGTTCGATCTATAGATACATATTGTGCGGAGACACTTGCCAACCTCAACGCTCATGTTATGCATGCTAGATTCATGTTATGTAATTAAAAAATTAGCGGGCCGGGTACCCGTGTAATACCCGCAATTTCGGATTCTGGTAATTTTTTTTCGGCGGTAGTCCATTTTGACGACTCGCTTGTGACCGTTTTTTCAATCTGAGAATGATTAATTTTGCACTTTTTGACATCCGAATCCGTTTCGGTGTCGTTTTGTTGAGTTCCGTGCTTCTTAGCGATTTTTCCGCACTTGAGTTCGATTCTTGCGAATCTCGTCCGAAACTGTTGTTTAAAGTTTCTCGTAAGTTCATTTAATGTTATTATACGTGTTGCGAGCTTTGGCTTGGTGTTTCGTTTCAGATCGTTGATGTTGTCCACGAGCTTTTCGTCGTGTTCGTTCCGTGCTTGAGGTATTTTATGCTTCGTAATTTGCTCATTATCGTTTTGGATCATAACCGGTGCGTTAAGGTGGCCGAGACATCGTCGAACGCCTAACCGGACCGTCGGAGTTGGCCACGGCCGAGTCATGGCCGGGCATTTTAGGGCCAGGCCACTCCTGGTCGAGTTACGGTCGTAATGGCCCGATAGCTACGGCCGTAAGGTCTGCTACGTACGTAAGCCTTGGCCGGTGAACAGTGAATCTGCATTGATAATGATATGTAATAATGACACCAAAAGATAACGTGATATGTCAGTAAAATATCTAGTTGATATAACTACGTCATGTCTTAAAAAAATGTATTCTCGGTTAATAATATCACTATTAGTCAATATTAGAATAAATTTAGAATATGTTAAGGGGGAAATGGGTCGTTCCCTATATATGTGATCTACTAGATATTATGGATCATATCGATAGTCACATGTGTACATGAACCGAAAACTTATTAGATGATTTGCTCACATTTGAACATAATTTTCCACATCAAATATTAAAACTAATAATTGAACTCCAGGTCAATTTGATTTTTTTTCTGGTCAAACTTTTTAAATTTTGACCACAAACTTATGAAATATATATTTAATTATGATGTGACATTATTAAAAATAAATTTATCATAAAATATATATCAAAATATTATAATTTTAAGATACTAACAAATATTGCTTCGGGACAGATGGAAGCGTAGATGGACAAGTATTTATTGAGAATATAAATGATTAAGGAGAAGGTTGAGTATCAGTTAAACAGCAACTAAACCAGTTCTATGGTTTAAGCTCTAGACCTTGACAGCATGACAAGCATTACTCGGTACAAATAATTGAACTTTGCATTGTTGGCAGGAGCCGCGCGAACGCAGGCCCCCTCTACCACAAATTATGACGTAAGCTCGACCACTTGGGCCGACCTTAGACGGGCGCCCCTCCAAAGTGCAATGGAGATCGCCAACCTAGGCCATGGACCTACTTGATCGCCCATCGACCCCGTCCAGGTAAGTATGGAGGACAAAGAACTTCCTTCATCTTATATCCAATGTTGGGGCTATCTAAACATTTCTTCACCCGATGTGGGATCAAGAGCCACACATTACTGCCATTCACCCCTCAAGTCTTCCAATGTGACTTGATCTTGCTTTTGCTTCCAAATGTTCGGTTGTTTTAAAAATTAATTTGCTTTTAAATTACTATTTATTACTTACCGTAGAGTTACATAGATCATTCTCTTTTCACGGCTACATTTTAATGAAGGGGAAACGCATCCTAAAGGAAAAATCTCATACCCCCCTTGAAATGAATAATTTAGTTAAGGTATTATTTTTTTTAATTTTAATTATTCTAATGAAGTTATAATTCATTTTAAACTATATATTCTCGTTCATTTTTCCAAAAAAAAAAAAAATCAATCCGCTAATATTGTAATTCATATAACGAAAAATTGTAGTTTTAATAAATTTTATATAAATTTCAATTAGATATTAAGATTTTATTTTTGAAAATATCCTCTTCAAGTGATATAAAATCATATTTTGAAATTATTCTCTTCAAGCGGAATATATGAAGTATATAAGTAGACAATCACAATAAAGAAAGCTGACACACTATCTATGATAATTATAAAGTGATTTTAAGTTCAAAGTTCTAACAATGAATGAAAACACCCATAAATTGACTAGACCAAATGAGTATGTTAATGTAAATAATAGTCTATTCTCGACATCTACTATGGATACAATTTGCAATTATTATATCTCTCATATGTGTTGCATGATTTATAATTATGTTTATATACAGTTTAAAGCTTTGTTATTAATAATTAATTCAAAAATATTATAAATCCTTAAATTGGCCGTTGTTATATTCTTTTATTGTTTTATATTAAATAATAAGAATTAATTAATTTACGCAATGAGATAATCACTATTAGGTGATATCTTAATAGGAGACAAAAAGATTAAATAGATATCAAGTTATGTGGTTTTAGCACCGCCACTTGAACCATCCCATCATTGTAATCGAACTAACTCTACTTCGTCAAGTCGTGGTTTTAGCTCTACCACCTTAACCATCCAGACCACATCAGCCCTTCCTAGCAAAAGCCAAATCCAATCGAAACCTCAAATCATCGAGTCGAAACTCAAAACCCGAAGTCGGGACTACCAGCATCGCTCACATGTGCGGGATGTCCACGCAAACAGAAATCAAGGCCTAAATTAAGACCCATACAACGAGATGCCGCTGCCATGACCTCTCGAGAACCAACAAACTGGAATCCCGACCCATAAGAAAAAACCATCGAACCACTGTTTGCATCAAAACTGCAGCTATCATGAACCTCGAATGTAATACCAGTTATTTTTATGATATGATATTATTATTATAATAATATTAACACATGTATTTTTATTTAAATTAGTCTCATTATATTCCACCAATCATTTAGTGAGTAATTATTTTACAAATATTTTATTCACTTAATATGATTTAATGAGCTCATATGCATTTTCATTACATCTCACAAGTTCTAAGCTCGAGTTAGTTAATTTTTCAAGGGGCATTTATTAATTATGTATTATTATTTATTAATATTAATAATAGTAGTATTTTTAATCAAGTCAATATTAATATTAGTATTGTTAATATTTTAAAATATCATTGTTAATTGGTTAAAGTCCATTGAATTTTATTTATAATTTTATTTTCATTTGGCCCAAACATTTCCATTAGTTCAATAAGTATAATAATTTTAATTGTCCAAATAGTCTTTCTTGGCGCAATAGGCCAAATGAGAATCCATACTCCAAATTTTACAAAATAAATTAATTGAAGAAATCTTACAATCTCAAATTCTACGCTCCTACCACTACCACAACTCTCCATCTTAATCTAATCTAACAGTATAAAACTCATACACTACAATACAATACACATATACAATTCTCATATTCGAGCCTACGAAATCTTCATCTTCTAGAATTCCTCAAGCAAAGCAATTCTTAGCACAATTCTAAAATTCTCTTCTCACAGCAAAATTCGGTCTTTCTACGGAGGAGTCGATTCGAGGCAGCAAAAGGATCACAGCTGCTAATCATTCTCCGAACTCATTCTATAATGGGAGGTAATCTCAGGTTCCTTTGTTTTACAATTTTTTCACGTTCAGTTTTACATAAATTGTCATAACCCAAATTTGCCAAAGAAATTTCAAACTACAAACATAATCTTCTTTTCTATTTTTTGTACAGATTAAATTAGTATCAGTAGATACCTGCAAAATTTAATCACAAACCCAATAACAATCAACCCCGACCCATTGAAATTACATTCCAAGTTTAGAGTAGAAAAAACAGACTTAAACCCCATCCCCATTGAAATCAGAAACCAAACCTCAAATCAAAACCCGCAAGCTATGAATCCCATAAATCAGGAACTCAACCGAACCCATGAGACCCATAAACCATCAAACCTTCAAACCAACATATCAGCCCAGAACTCGACCCATATCCAGAAATTAGGGAGAGAAGGGATTTTATACCAAGAGATTTTATGTCAATTCTATTTTCAACCCCACAGTTTTCCCAAATTTTATGATTATACCTCAATCATTTTTTTAGTTCATTTAATTTCAACCCTAAATTTCTAATTCCCCCCATTTAATTCAATTAGCTTTTAATACTTTCAAATCGCCCCAATCAGATCACTTTTTGACCAAGTCATTAAAATGTTAACATTTCAGTTAATATTAATAGTTAGTTTTTAGTTTTAATTTATGCATCGTATTTTATTTTCAGTTAAAATATAATGATAAATTATAATAATTTAATTATTATATTTATTATTATTTATAGATAATAATCCATTTACGGGCTTAGCAATCGTTAGTCGATCATCATCATTTTCAAATCCAAGCGAACATTGTATCGGTTTGGAAATTTATACTATCACTTTAATTGTTTTAATGGGATTCTATATGAGGATGCATGTTGTAAATGAGGCTCACTTGTGTACATGCAAAGAGGTTCGATCTATAGATACATATTGTGCGGAGACACTTGCCAACCTCAACGCTAATGTTATGCATGCTAGATTCATGTTATGTAATTAAAAAATTAGCGGGCCGGGTACCCGTGTAATACCCGCAATTTCGGATTTCGGTAATTTTTTTTTCGGCGGGAGTCCGTTTTGACGACTCGCTTGTGACTGTTTTTTCAATCTGAGAATGATTAATTTTGCACCTTTTGACATCCGAGTCCGTTTCGGTGTCGTTTTGTTGAGTTCCGTGCTTCTTAGCGATTTTTCCGCACTTGAGTTCGATTCTTGCGAATCTCGTCCGAAACTGTTGTTTAAAGTTTCTCGTAAGTTCATTTAATGTTATTATACGTGTTGCGAGCTTTGGCTTGGTGTTTCGTTTCGGATCGTTGATGTTGTCCACGAGCTTTTCGTCGTGTTCGTTCCGTGCTTGGGGTATTTTATGCTTCGTAATTTGCTCATTATCGTTTTGGATCATAACCGGTGCGTTAAGGTGGCCGAGACATCGTCGAACGCCTAACCGGACCGTCGGAGTTGGCCACGGCCGAGTCATGGCCGGGCATTTTGGGGCCAGGCCACTCCTGGTCGAGTTACGGTCGTAATGGCACGATAGCTACGGCCGTAAGGTCTGCTACGTACGTAAGCCTTGGCCGGTGAACAGTGAATCTGCATTGATAATGATATGTAATAATGACACCAAAAGATAACGTGATATGTCAGTAAAATATCTAGTTGATATAACTACGTCATGTCTTAAAAAAATGTATTCTCGGTTAATAATATCACTATTAGTCAATATTAGAATAAATTTAGAATATGTTAAGCGGGAAATGAGTCGTTCCCTATATATGTGATCTACTAGATATTATGGATCATATCGATAGTCACATGTGTACATGAACCGAAAACTTATTAGATGATTTGCTCACATTTGAACATAATTTTCCACATCAAATATTAAAACTAATAATTGAACTCCAGGTCAATTTGATTTGTTTTCTGGTCAAACTTTTTAAATTTTGACCACAAACTTATGAAATATATATTTAATTATGATGTGACATTATTAAAAATAGATTTATCATAAAATATATATCAAAATATTATAATTTTAAGATACTAACAAATATTGCTTCGGGACAGATGGAAGCGTAGATGGACAAATATTTATTGAGAATATAAATGATCAAGGAGAAGGTTGAGTTTCAGTACAGCAAATAAACCATTTCGATTGTTTAAGCTCTAGACCTTGAAAGAATCATCGAACCATAAGAAAAAATTATCGAACCACTATTTGCATCAAAACTGCAGCTATCATGAACCTCGAATGTAATACCAGTTATTTTTATGATATGATATTATTATTATAATAATATTAACACATGTATTTTTATTTAAATTAGTCTCATTATATTCTACCAATCATTTAGTGAGTAATTATTTTACAAATATTTTATTCACTTAATATCATTTAATGAGCTCATATGCATTTTCATGACATCTCACAAGCTCTATGCTCGAGTTAATTAATTTTTCAAGGGGCATTTATTAATTATGTATTATTATTTATTAGTATTAATAATAGTAGTATTTTTAATCAAGTCAATATTAATATTAGTATTGTTAATATTTTAAAATATCATTGTTAATTGGTTAAAGTCCATTGAATTTTATTTATAATTTTATTTTCATTTGGCCCAAACATTTCCCTTAGTTCAATAATTATAATAATTTTAATTGTCCAAATAGTCTTTCTTGGCGCAATAGGCCAAATGAGAATCCATACTCCAAAAGAATTTTACAAAATAAATTAATTGAAGAAATCTTACGATCTCAAATTCGACGCTCCTAATACTACCACAACTCTCCATCCTAATCTAATCTAACAGTATAAATACTCAAACACTACAATACAATACACAAATACAATTCTCATATTCGAGCCTGCGAAATCTTTATCTTCTAGAATTCCTCCGGCAAAGCAACTTTCACCACAATTCTGAAATTCTCTTCTCATAGCAAAATTCGGTCTTTCTACGGAGGAGTCGATTCGAGACAGCAAAAGGATCTCAGTTGCTAATCATTCTCAGAACTCCTTCTATAATGGGAGGTAATCTCAGTTTCCTTCGTTTTACAATTTTTTCACGTTCAATTTTACATAAATTGTCACAACCCAAATTAGCCAAAGAAATTTCAAACTACAAACATAATCTTCTTTTCTATTTTTTCTACAGATTAAATCAGTGTCAGTAGATACGTGCAAAATTTAATCACAAACCCAATAACAATCAATCCCGACCCATTGAAATTACATTCCAAGTTTAGAGTACAAAAAACAAAGACTTAAACCCCATCCCCATTGAAACCAGAAACCAAACCTCAAATCAAAACCCGCTAGCTATGAATCCCATAAATCAGGAACTCAGCCGAACCCATGAGACCCATAAACCATCGAACCTTCAAACCAACATATGAGCCCAGAACTCGACCCATATCCAGAAATTAGGGAGAGAATGGATTTTATACCAAGAGTTTTTAGGTCAATTCTATTTTCAACCCCCAGTTTTTCCAGATTTTATGATTAGACCTCAATCATTTTTTTAGTTCATTTAATTTCAACCCTAAATTTCTAATTCCCCCAATTTAATTCAATTAGCTTTTAATACTTTCAAATCGACCCCAAGCAGATCTTTGACCAAGTCATTAAAATGTTAACATTTCAGTTAATATTAATAGTTAGTGTTTAGTTTTAATTTATGCATCGTATTTTATTCTTAGTTATAATATAATGATAAATTATAATAATTTAATTATTATTTTTATTATTATTTGTAGATAATAATCCAGATTTACGGGCTTAGGACTGTGAGTCGAGCATCTTCATTTTTAAATTCAAGCACCAACATTGTATCAGGTGGACCCCTTAAATCACTTTAATTGGTTTAATGGGATTGTATATGAGGATGCATGTTGTAAATCAGGCTCACTTGTGTATATGCAAGGAGGTTCGATCTATAGATACATATTGTGCCGTTGTGCGGGGACACTTACCAACCTCAATGCTCGTGTTATGCATGCTAAATTCATGTTATATATGGTGGAGAGAGAGAGAGAGAGAGAGAGAGAGAGGGGAATTGATCACCCGAAATTAGGGAGAGAAAGGAGTTTTTGAATCAATTCTATTTTAAACCCCTAGTTTTTCAAGTTTATGATTAGACATCAATCAACTTTTTAGTTTATTCAATTTCAACCCTAAATGTCTCATTCCCGCAAATTTAGTCCAATGAGCTTTTAATACTTTCAAATCAATCCTAATCAGCTTTTCAATACTTTGTATCACTTTTTTGACCAAGTCATTAAAATGTTAACTTTTCAATTAATATTAATAATTAATGTTTAGTTTTATACTTATACCTCGTATTTTATTTTCAGTTAAAATATAATGATAAATTATAAAAATAATAATAAGTATTATTATTATTATTATTATTATTATTATTTGTAGATAGTAATCCAGACTTACGGACTTAGGACTGTGAGTCGAACATCTTCATTTTCAAATTCAAGCAGCAACATTATATCAAGTGGGAATTTATAATATCACTTTAATTGCTTTAATTGAATTGTATATATATGAGGATGCATGTTGTAAGTGAGGCTCACTAGGTTTGATCTATAGTTACATGTAGGGCTGCCTAAATGGTTCTCGGTTAGAACCGGAATCGAACCAAAATCGTGCGGTTTCGGTTAACCGAGAACTGCAATTTCGGTTATCGGTCCGGTTTTCGGTTCCATTTTGTATCATTTTTCGGTTTTCAGTCTAACCGATAACCGTTCAGTTCCGAACTAAAAACCGATTTTATAAAATATATTTATTAAATATTATTTTTTATTTTATAATTATAAATTAAAATTTGAATTAGAACCCTACCTACAGCAGACTATTTTTGTGAAATTATATTTTTATATTTTATAATTATATTATATTATTTCAATTTTTTAACTTGAAATAAAAAACGGTTTTTGTGGTTTATCTAATCGGAATCGAAAATAACCGATCCGATTCCGGTTAACCAAAAAATTATATTGTCAGGTTATCGGTTCTTATTTTAGGACATTTATGGCTCTGGTTAACCGAAAATTTCGGTCCGGTTAACCGGAATTGAACCGTTCGACGCCTAGATGCATGTCGCGGAGGAACACCTGCCAACCTCAACGCTCATGTTACGCATGCTAGATTCATGTTATACATTGTGTTGTGAGTTATTATGTTGTGTGGGGACATCTGCTCAACCTCAATATTCACATGCGTGCCAGATTCATATTATATGTGATATTGTGTGTATGTATTCATGTTGAGAAAAGTATTATGATAGAACAATCATTTATCGCTTTCCATGAGATTGTATATTACTGTGATCAGTGTGATTTCCCACAAGTTGAAAGAAATGCACTCCCATCTAAATTGATCCCACAGGTTAATTAGAGCAGGATGAACAAAAGAGCGAGCCGAACAAGTATATGACAGATGTTTAAATTTTATAAATGATTTTAAATTACTTGTAAATTTTAGCACGATTAAACTGGGGTAATTCGCCGTTTATATTACCATTATTTCAATTTCTTCCACTGCAATTATGTTTCCTAATCTTGATATTTTATTGCCTTAATTGATAAATATTTTCAAGTAAGTGTAGCGACTCGACTTTGTAGGCGAGAATTTTGCAAGTCAGTATAACTGAATATTAATCTATAATTATAAATTAAACTAACAAATTGACAAGTTATATATCCCCATTCATATGAATATAAGTTATTGATATCATTTTACTTAAAAATACTAAACTATCCTCCAAAAGTTATTGATGTTGACTTTCTTTTCTTTTTGCATTTTATTTAATTTGAACTCTTTTTCTTTTCTTTTTTCTTTTTTATTTTCTCCATCTCCTCCATAACAACCAAATTAATGCCCAACAATTAAAATTTAAGTACAACATATACATAATACACCCACGCCATTTTTGACAAATGGGTCTCTCAAAATCTTTATAAAATCACACGGTTATCCAAAAAGAGAAGTTGACCTTCAAATAGAACTTCATTTCTCACGCTTCTAGGTTCATAAAGAAGGTATGCAGCTATATTTTTATCGTCAGATTTTTTTTTGACAAGTTCTTTCGGACATGATGGCTGCACACGATGACAAGCAACCGTGTGCAACGATCATGGACAACAACCTTTATATTTCGTATCCAACTAACGTGTCCACGATCGTTGCACCCGATCGTCTACAATCGTGTGTAGCGATCGTGTTCAAGTCCATTTCATGGCCAAGAAACTTGCTCACGATTGCTGCTGTTGGAACAATATTTTTCATAACACACTTTGAATATTTTGATGATGTTTTGCAAAGCAAAATTACCATTCCATATTTTCAGTATATAACGTACGTAACATAATGTTCCTAACGTACGTAACAAAACCGCTCCTAACGTATGTAACAAACCGTTCCCGACGTACGTAACATTAACATTTTCACTAAGTGTTTTGAATGCAAGTAACGTACGTAATACCTATTGTATAACGTACGCAATATTCGAAAATCAGCCCGTTGTACGGAGTCAACAAATAAGTCATCGACCGTTGCAATAAAATCATCAGATCCAACGGATATGAAGATCAAGCATAACATACGTAATGTGTAATACATAACGTACGTAACAGGTTTCAGCGAGGAGCCTGTAACACCCCGAGATATTTGGAATAATTACAGCGCCGTAAACCCTTTAGATAAGGATTTACAAGGCTAATTTTAAAAGAAGTGTAAAAATAATCCAATCGAACAACAGAAGTTCAAATACAGATTTGATTCAACCGATCAAATGAGTTAACTTATACAACCATATCGAAATGACCTTATTAAAACAGACGTACTCGAGTACTAAACGAACCAAGAAGACAAATCACAATAACAATAACATCAACCACATCACTGAGCCATTTCATCGTCACCGCTTGCATCGTGGTTGCCTCCCGCTCGGCTACGAACATCAAAACAATGTCCACCCCAGAGGTTATTAGCAAAACAATGCTAGTACAAGTATCATCATACAATAAATCATCAATGCATCATAAAACATGCAATACTGAGACTTCCGCCACGGAATCAACGATGCGAATCCTCACGATTCCATCAACACAATCTGAGGTAATCCGGCGATCCAGCGCCCTTGGTATAGATCCCCATGATGATCCCGTCGGACCAACGCATGGTGGAAAACCCGTCCAACGATCCAGCGCCCTCAGCATAGATCCCCATGATGATCCCGTCGGACCAACGCATGGTGGACATCCGATCCAACGCCCTCAGCATAGATCCTCATGATCCCCTTGGATCATTTATACCATAAATCAATCAACTATGCATACACATATGCATTTCAATATGTTCATCAATACTAACAAATAACAACGAATATCACGAGAATTTTCAGAAATACATCTCATATTCAACAATATGAACAAAACCACAAGCATGATCAAAGTTTCAATATAAATCGAACTCGACATATGATACTTGCCTCGAAAATGGCAAGAACGAAACACCTCGATGATCTCAACACACTCGAAGGCCGCCTCCTTCGATCAACGTAACAAGCTCGAACCTTAACAAAAGGAATGATATACAAATCATCTCAAGTCGAACGATGGCCTAACAATTCGTTCTACGGCCCAAAAGTTCAAAATAAACAATGCTGGGTCGCTTAGCGTGCGCTACGTATCCTACGTAACGTGCGCTAAGCCTGCCTGTTAGCGTACGCTATCGTATAAGCCTAGCGTACGCTAGCCACGGACTGACAGTTGACTCGGATGACATCGTAACGTACGTTACGTACGTATCATGCGTTAACTTAACCCCGATAGCGCACGTTAATTTACAAGTGTTAGCGTGCGCTAACCTTGCATGGCAGAATACTGCTAACAGAAAACTGGATTGAAAGGTGATGAACTCATAAATTCTATGGTGATACAACAAGTCATCCTCAAGCATGTCATGCTAATAAGGTTTGTGGAAGTTCCATGATCATGAGGTACAAATATACGGATAATCATCTCAACATCATAATTCATCTTCAATCTTCAAGAAATATTCCAAGTTCCGATTATTCCAAGTCCCAAAACATATGATTCCTTACGTAAAACATACGAACTAGGTAATCTTCATATACTGGTCGATTGGTTTTGAAGGTACATAACATGCTTAGGAATCCACATTCTAAAAGGTTCAATGGATTATACGACGAATAAGTGTCGAAACGTCGAAAATATCCTTCTAACACATGATGTACGACTAATAACGAATCTAACTGACTAGATGAACACGATCACCATCCTTTAGAACACTACTAGTATTGGTGAAGAATCACCTACCTCAAGGTAGTGAAGAACACGGAGGAAATTGAAGCAATCCAACTCCGAAGGCTTGAACACCAATCTCCAATGATATACGATCTCCAATCACGAACTAGGATGTTGATATGAAGTGTTTAGGATGAAGGAAGTTACGTTCTAAGTGTAAGAATTCGGGTATGGGAGAAGAAGGAACTGAAATCACGAATAGGATGCTGATCTATTTATAAGAAATGGCTATTAGCGCGCGCTAGTCCCTGCTCGTAGCGTGCGCTAACGGCTCACTGACTTAACTGTATACAACACTTAGCGTGCGCTATGCATATACCTGTAGCGTGCGCTAAGGCGTTGACTTGGCTTTTCCCGAAAGCCGTCCAGGTTCATTCCGACACGATCCGACAGGGGTCCCCCGGCCATATCTCACCTACCGCACGTCTCAATCAATTTGATCACACATAGCGTGCGCTAATAATCCGTTGTAGCGTGCGCTATTGAGTCTATGTTAGCGTACGCTACACATAGCTGATAGCGTGCGCTACATGCGCAGAATTACAATTTGTAA
>JAWKAU010000751.1:0-36000 GCA_033398695.1 Orobanche coerulescens
GATAATTCCGATTCCAACACGAACACATACTATACTCGTATTAATCCGTATACATACGTGTATATATATATATATATATATATATATATATATATATATATATATATACAACTCATATATATATCAATACATAAAACACACAACACACACACACTGCTCATATATATATATTACATAAAACACACAACACACACAGCAGGCTATATATATATATATATTACATAAAACACACAACACACACAACAGGCTATATATATATATATATATCTATTTACACCATACACACAAGTATATATATATATAACAGTATATATATATAACACACACAAAAAAAACTAACCGGAAGAGTCGATCGACCCGGTCCGAAAAACTCCCATGCCGGAAATCGACCGCCGGAAAAATTGACCCGCCGGACCACGACCAACTCCGGCCCATTTCCGTCTATGGCCGGTTTTCACCCGACTCCGTTTGTAACTCTTCGCTGGAAGAATGTCAAACCTCCGTTCCGCCGTCCGTTCCGGACAAAACCACTTCCGGTCGCCGGAATCAATGGAGAAGCCGGTGCCTGCCGTCTCGCCGGAAGAAGGAAAAATGCCGGAACACGTCGACCGGGTTTTGCAGCCTTCCGGTTCGGAAATTCCGACCAGGCCGCCGTCGAGCTCCGGTCGTGAGCTGCCTGCCCGCCGAACTCAAGCTCGCCGGAAAAAATGGAGAAACCGACCGCCCGTATTGAAGCTCCACCTTGCCGGAAAAATATGATGGAGAGAAGGGAGAGAGAGCTGGGAGGACGAGAGGGAGAGAAGGCAAAAAATGAGGGAGGGGACGAGCAGGCTGGCAGAAGAAGAAAAAGAAAAATAGTGTGAGAGAGGGAGAGATGATGCAGTTGACGTGAGGGAGAGAGAGATGTTGAAGATGATGATTGTTTGAGGGTGAGTATATATATATTATATATATACATAATATGGCATGAGATGGAAGAGTGGGGAAATTCACGTGGGAAGATGCCCCAGTTGACAAAATATACATATATATATATATAAAAAAGATATTCCAAAGATACCCTCGCCCCGGAAGTTGCCCACGAGGAAAGATCCCACCACTTACCACACATTACGTACGTAACCTCAGGGCGTAACGTACGTAATCGCAACAAATTAGCGTACGTAATGCTACACAGGTAGCGTACGCTATGGCTATAAACTTAGCCAAAATTCCAATCTCGCCAAACAACAACCAAACGACGCAACCAAACCGACGACCAGAATAAATATTTCGATCCCGAAATATTTTAATACAATATAAATTGTATTGGTCCAAACAACAACACTTGTACAATTCCAAATGAATACGTACAACTCAACAGTAACACGAAAAAAAAAAATTACCCCCGGATATTACAGCACATTTGGGATGCTAATTGGTTTTGTATTGCTCTTTTTAAGTGCATTGCATTTGGGATGTTTTATAATTGAATTCTCTGTTTGAAAATTTCAATTTATGGTATTTTTTTCATGTAATTAAACAAAAAATGTAGTATTCATAAAAATAGAATTGAGATAAAAATATTTTTTTTAACAAATCTGAGCATATACTGACACTAAAATAGTGTCAGTAATTTTTTTTACTGACACTTTATAATAGTGTCAGTAATGCTAAAGCGTAACATACCGACACTAAAGTTTAGTGTCGGTAAAAAAATTAATTCGACACTATTTTAGTGTCAGTAAAAAAAAATACTGACGCTATTTTAGTGTCAGTATTTACTGACACCTTGTATTACTGACACTAATTTTTAGTGTCAGTATTTTCTGGCTTTAGCATTACTGACACTATTACAAGGTGTCAGTAAAATTAATTACTGACACTAAAATAGTGTCAGTAAAGGGGAAAACTGTACTAGTGTTGCTTACTTGCTTCGTTTCTACTTTCAAGACTTGAACTATTTTTAACTAAATATATCTCGGGAAGTCTTTCGATGTATTCTCAGAATGTGTTGTGTATGGCTCGTATTTGCACTTTATACTTGCACTAGCGAAACAGTGAAGTTTTGCTAACCCCCGAGTAATCGGGGGGTGGATATCTGTATTGTGTCCAGGTACATACAGGTTTTCGGGAGCAAGACACAGGATCGGTGCGAGGGATGATGAAAGACGAATGATACTAATCACACGAAGGCCAGTTTTGACTTCAGTTAGTCGGAGTCCATTGTATTGTCTTTTCCGCTGTCTTATTGTTCGTCGTTGCAAGTATTTTACCCTTGCATGTGTATGAGTCTGGATGAGTTTATGTATTTTGATTTGTAAGTCAGTGACGGAAGACCAAATCGGTCTATTGATTCGTTATTTTGATTCGTCAGTATGTAATGTAATGTGTTGTGTTGATGTCTCGCCTGGTGGATCCTCACGGAGAGGGTCTGCGGCATGTAATATTCCCGGTTTGATGTGGGGGTGTTACATTTATGGTATCAGAGAATAGGTTGAGAAAACCTAGGCTGTCGGGTCGAGTTATGTGTTGTTGAGTCTTGTATTGTCAGATTTTGTCTGACTGAGTCGTGTCACGATGCGTCGTTTGAAATGTCGGCCGTGATTAGTATCAGGGTGCAGCCATCATCTTCGTGCGATCTGTGGATGTAAGTCTCCCGACTACGGGTTGTACCACGAGCTATACGAGCCTGTGTGATTCTGTGTTATGTAGTTAGTATTTGAAGGTGCATTGTGAGTAAGTGGCATATATTTGTTGATTCCCGCCTTGCGCTAAAATGTAGAATGATATTGCTGAATGTATCTTTATATAAACCGTTTTTCTTGCAAGAGTATAAACCTTGGAATTTTAAGTTTTCGAATCCTTTCGGAGAGTCACGTAAAATTTTTAAAATGTCCTCCAAGGGAGGAAAAAGTGGATTTTCGTATGTTGACCTCAAGGCTGTAAGTTCTGAAAACTCGAATTATTGATAATTCTTTTCCACTGTGTACTATAAGTTTTCAAAACACGAGTTTTGAACTCAAATGAGTTCTACAAAATATACTCAAGACGTGACCCTTGCTTTTAACTTTTCGGTTTTGAATGACAATTGCCTTTTGATGGTTGCTCATGATGTGTTGTAATTATGTGAATCGATGGCTTTGAGATTCGAATATTGTTGTTGTTTATTTGTGACCTTCGATTCCAGTAATGTCGTATATATGTTCGCAATCATGTTGCTAAAATAGAACTGTTAGCACACGCTAAGTGTAAGGCTAGCGCGCGCTAATGCAGCATGGGTAGCGCACGCTAAATATGTGTTGTAGCGCGCGTTAGTCGATCCGACAGAGGCTAGGGAACTACATTTCTTTTAGTCGTTAGGCTAACCTTAGCGATCAATCACCCGGATCAGATTCTATGTGTGTTGTCAAGTAATGACAATCGCTTTGTATGAATGTGCGTTATGATTTTTTTCGTTGCGCTAAGTGATAATTGATCGGGTTCGCAAATTGATAAATTATGTCTCATTGTAGTATGTTCGAACATGCTTTTCTAAAACTTTCATAAGTTTGTGCAAGTGCGATTAGCCGCTTCATATGAACTTTGGAAATTGTTTGAAATTTGCGAGCCGGCCTAGATTCTCAAATAAAACCTCGACGGTATTTGAAAGAGTTGTTTTAAAGTACCTTGAGCATTTTGTAAAATATTACCGTCGTTGATGTTTGTGAAGTGTTGGGAGAATTTTCAAAATAATTTTAACGTATTGTTGCATTTTCAAATAATTCGAGTGAATGATTTTCAAAAATCTTTCACACCATAAAAATATTTTATTTCAAAAACCAATACGATTTTTATTTTCAAAAATATATAGTGAAAGATGAAAAATCTCACTCGATGTAAAGTTCAAACTCGGATTTGGAAATGTTAGAGTATGTAAGAATGATGTGATGATCTTGCATGGTTAACTTGTTAGTTGTTAACGGTGATGATGATACGTAGAGGCATGATGACTTCAAATGATTTCAAATGAGACGGTTAAAGTATGTTGTTTACAAGTTTTGATGAAACAACCCGAGGTACCAAAAGTACTTTTAAAGTTTATTTTAAATAGCATACGAATCCAAGGATTTTCAAAAGATTTCCTTTAAAAGGATACCTCGTGGATTTTCTTTTCGAGTTGTTATTGGTTACCTTATGTGATATGTCGTGCTGAGTTGGTACTTTAGTATAATATTTTGCGAAGTTGTGCAATCGTATTGAGTGGGGATCCGCTGTAATATCCGGATTTATTACTGTGTATTTTACCTATATTCGAACCCTATATTATTCGGATTTGTGGTTTTGATTATTGGAGTATGATATTTGTTGCATTGGCATCCTTGTACTTAAGTATAACATCATGCAAATTTTCTCATGCAAACTCGTGATAGCGCACGCTAAGAATGTAGCTTAATGCGCGCTATCGGCTATTACTAGCGCACGCTACATATGTAGGAGTTGCGTGCGCTAGACACTGAATTATTGAGGTAGGTGGCTAGCACATGCGCCAGCCGGGACATGGGTCCGGCTAAGATTCCCGTGGACGAACCTGGACAGTTTTGAAGTCAACTCTTATTAGCGCGCGCTAAGGAATGCTTAGTAGCGTGTCACGGGCTTAGAGTTTGCTATGCTCCTAAGCGTCGTGCGGCCTAGCAACCCTCTTGCTAGTCAGCCTTAAACTCCCCGAATTTGGCTAAGTATGAAAGTTGGCACAACGAAAGAGAGGCAATGGGTTGAGGGAAAATTACTTCCACTAAGTAATTAAGAGTTTACAAGTGTGTCTTACAAGTGAGTTCCCAAGGATGGCTGCAAATGAGCCCCAACTTTCCTATTTATACTACTCCCTATCTCTAGAATTTTCCTCCACCTCCTCATTTGGAGGCTTCTAGACCCTCCTACACTATTACAAGTTCTGGAGTATTCTATACATTACAAGTCTTTATACAATGTCTAGAAACATCTCCCAAGTCTCTTGACTCATCTAAAAGTCTCTAGCACCTTCCACATATTTCCGGGTAGTTCTGGCTTGTTCGATCCGACCCGGCCCGCTCGGCCCGACTCGGCCCGTCTCCATGTAACCCGACCCGATCCGGCCCAGCCTTCCACACATGCCTTCGGATTAATCTTTGATGTTCTGGACCATCCCAGTCCGTTTCTGGAATGTTCCGAGTATAACTTCCTCTTAGTGGACTCCTCAGCTTTCCAATGTCCACTGCTCTCACAAGGCTTTATCCCGCTAAGCCTATTATAGGGGGAGGGGGTTCCGTGCGTCCCTCGCGCGCCGCCCGCGTGCGCGCCCAGCGCCTCGCGCGCACCCCTCACGGGTGTCCGTCGCCCGTGTCCGAGTCTCGGCCCTCGGATGTGCCTCATCTCGTCATCTTGTCCCGCATTGTCCCGAAGCGGCGTGCCTGTCCACTGCACTCGTCCGTTCGGTTCCCGGCGTGCCTTGTCTCGCCGCCCAGGTAGTCCCGCATCTGGCCGAATGGCCTTGTCCCTCGGTCGGGCACTTTGTGGCCCGGTTGGCCTGCTTGCTCGGCCATACATCCACGCATTCCGCGCCACACGGCTAAGTCCCTCAGTCGGTTGTGCCGCTCCACATGGCCTAGCTGTCCCGAACGTGCCCCGTGCACGTTGATCCGCTGAACCTCGCACCCCTCTTTGCGGCTCTGTCCGAGAAATCTGTCGGTCATTTCTCTCGGGGCGTGACACTCTCCCCCGCCTGTTCCGTCGACGTCCCCGTCAACGTGTGCTGCTACTCGGTTCCTCGATGTACCGCATTGATCCCAGACAGTACATCGGCATTTATTCTTTAGTCAACTTTTTCTGAAATCGAAGTGTCGTCATCGCTGCGTAGGGAAGTTGCTCCACTGTCAAAGGGATAGTGATGGGTTTGTTCAGACCCTTCACCCATAGTACCTTCGCTTGTGGGAAAAAGGCAAAATCGTTCTTCTCCAGGAAGTCCATTCCCAAAATGAGGTCCCGATCGTCCATCGTGGTGACCTTGAAGTGCACTCGGCCTTCCCAGTTTCCGAGCACGATTCGCACTCCATTTGCTGCCCCTGTGACCGGTACTGCTGGTCCGTTGTTGGACTTCATCCAGCCCTTGCATGGCTGCACAAGTAGTCCCAATCTCTTTGCTTCGGCCTCAATAATATAGTTGTAGTTGGCTCCCGTGTCGACCAAGGCCTTGATGAGTTGGTGGTTGATGGTTCCTTCCACGAACATCAACTTGCTTCCTCGCGGTCCGTCGCTGCCTGCACTGACGACAGAATTAAGTTGTGGGATCGTGCTTACCTGGTGCACGTCCATGTGATCGGTCGTTGGCCCCTCACATTCGGCCATGGCGTTGAGCTTCCCCATTTTCGGACAGTCCTTCATCCGATGAGCTCCGCCGCACATAAAGCATCCTCGTTGGTCGGGTGTGCCCCTGCGTTCTCCCGAGTTGTATGGCTTGTCCGCGTCATGTTGCGGTCTCCTCCCGAATCTCCCACGTGATGGTTGGGCTGGTTGCTGTACTGACGTGCGGGTGTCTCCCCCGCCTTTGGCTTGACCCTCAGCTCGCGGCTCCTTCCTCTTCTCGAATTCGGCTAGGGACTCGGCTACTTTGATTGCTTCATTGACAGATTTTACCTCGCGGCTTTGTACTCTGTCCCTGACCCAACTCGGTAGTCCATCCAGGAAGAAAAATAGTCGATCATCCTCGGTCATGTCCGGAATCTGGAGCATGATCGATGTAAAGTCCCGAACATAGTCCCGAATGGTAGTCTTGTGATTGAGCTCGCGGAGTTTCTTCCTTGCCTCATAGCATGTGTTCACGGGATAGAATTGTGCCTTGAGTTCCGACACGAACTCGTCCCAAGTCCCAATCGGTTGGCAAGTCCCTTTCGTAACACCGGCCTGTCGATGACGCCACCACAGCGCTGCATCGTCGGCAAGATATAGTGCAGCCTGCCGTACTTTGTCCTTCTCGTCCTTCAGTCCCAGACCATCAAAGTAAAGTTCCATTCGCCATAGGAACTCCTCGATTGACTTGGCATCTCTCTTGCCAATGAACTCCTTGGGTTTGGGGACCTCAACCCTTGGTCCCTCGAACCTCGCCCCGCCAAATGTATTATTCCAGCTCGGTCCACCATTTGAGTTGGTGCCCGAGTTGCTTGCCCGACAGATTTTATCACAAAAATCTTCAAAACGTTTGGCACTTACCTTGCAAAACTCGGCATACTGCATGCGTATCTCCGTGATGCTCGCTGCCACATGATCCTCGATCGTTGCTAACTCCTTGTGCAACGAGAGTTGTTCCCTCTTGAAGGTCTCGAGCTGGCCCAACGTGTGCCCTTCCAGTTGGCCAACAGCTTTCTCGAGAGTACCCACGCGTTCCTCCGTGCTCAATTAGGTGTTAGTGATGCACTGCCCAAGAGCTTCGATGTCGTCCTCGATGTCGGGTAGGCGGTGTGCTAAGGTGAGTATGATCTTTCGGATGTCTTCATCCTCAAGAAGTCGGCTTCGTGCCGGGTTCTCCTCGTGTTGCGGCGGCACCACACCGCGCGCCTTGCTCTTGCCATGCTTGGCTTTCCCTTCAGTTGGGACTTCTCCACGTCCCCGGACCTTGTCAGCCTATGTGACTCGTCCGTCCTCCACATTGATGCCTGCCTCGATCTGTCCGTCGGCCATGATGCCTGCTGATCGTTAGCGTCGACTCCCTCAGTCTTGCACACCTCCTTGTGTGGCTAACGGTGTTCCGATACCACTTGTCACGGGCTTAGAGTTTGCTATGCTCCTAAGCGTCGTGCAGCCTAGCAACCCTCTTGCTAGTCAGCCTTAAACTCCCCGAATTTGGCTAAGTATGAAAGTTGGCACAACGAAAGAGAGGCAATGGGTTGAGGGAAAATTACTTCCACTAAGTAATTAAGAGTTTACAAGCGTGTCTTACAAGTGAGTTCCCAAGGATGGCTGCAAATGAGCCCCAACTTTCCTATTTATACTACTCCCTATCTCTAGAATTTTCCTCCACCTCCTCATTTGGAGGCTTCTAGACCCTCCTACACTATTACAAGTTCTGGAGTATTCTATACATTACAAGTCTTTATACAATGTCTAGAAACATCTCCTAAGTCTCTTGACTCATCTAAGAGTCTCTAGCACCTTCCACATATTTCCGGGTACTTCTGGCTTGTTCGATCCGACCCGGCCAGCTCGGCCCGACTCGGCCCGTCTCCATGTAACCCGACCCGATCCGGACCGGCCTTCCACACATGCCTCCGGATTAATCTTTGTTGTTCTGGACCATCCCGGTACGTTTCTGGAATGTTCCGAGTATAACTTCCTCTTAGTGGACTCCTCAGCTTTCCAATGTCCACTGCTCTCACAAGGCTTTATCCCGCTAAGCCTATTATAGGGGGAGGGGGTTCCGTGCGTCCCTCGCGCGCCACCCGCGCACGCGCCCAGCGCCTCGCGCGCACCCCTCGCGGGTGTCCGTCGCCCGTGTCCGAGTCTCGGCCCTCGGATGTGCCTCATCTCATCATCTTGTCCCGCATTGTCCCGAAGCGGCGTGCCTGTCCGCTGCACTCGTCCGTTCGGTTCCCGGCGTACCTTGTCTCGCCGCCCAGGTAGTCCCGCATCTGGCCGAATGACCTTGTCCCTCGGTCGGGCACTTTGTTGCCCGGTTGGCCTGCTTGCTCGGCCATACATTCACGCATGCCGCACCACACGGCTAAGTCCCTCAGTCGGTTGTGCCGCTCCACACGGCCTAGCTGTCCCGAATGTGCCCCATGCACGTTGATCCGCTGAACCTCGCACCCCTCTGTGCGGGTCTGTCCAAGCACTCTGTCGGTCATTTCTCTCGGGCGTGATAAAGGCACTAATTAGCTAAAGTGCAGAATATTATAAATGAGACAACCACCCGTTTTGGCTTACATTTCTTTCGTCCATTCTTCATTCTTGAGAGGCCAGAGAGCTTTAATCATCCCTCTAACACACTTAGAACATATCTTAGTGATCCTTGAATATTGGTTATCACTTATGAGTGATCATTGAAGAGAAGTAACACCTTGGAGTGGCACATAACCAACCGGAGTCGGTTTCTACCTTGTGGTTCAGTGATTTCGGCATATTAAGGTATGTTCAACCTATCACCAGCTTTAGATTTGGATTCCACGGGATTAGATGATCATGCTAACGTGATATTGAATTTCATTGGTGAATTATTCAACAAACATCATGTTTTAAGATTGGAATGTCTATGCTTATGATATTATCATTGGAACCTCGTAGTTGGAATCCTAGTACTTCAAGTGATAAGAGAACATTCTGAAGTTATTATCCGTATGATTTATGTTATCTTAGTGATCATAAATTGGAGGTAGTATTATTTTCGGTTATAAGGACTTAAGGCAAGAATCGTCTTATGATATATTCTTTTGTATAAGTTGGAATTGTTAGTTCACCTCCAGATGAAGTCTGAATATGTATAATGATAGTAGAATCTAATACATCAACCGGAGATCACCAACTTCGCATGAGAATTGTAATCAAAACGGATTATAGTGTTATGATGATTATACGTATACTTGCACCTCGAAGTTGTTAGTATCCATGAGATCATTCATAAAGGTTATGATCATAACATGAAGCTGGATAACAAACATTAATGACTGAGGGATTCGCTTACTTCATCACCATTTGTATAATTTACTGCCCTCCAGTGAACTGCCATGCACACTTAGCGTGCGCTAAGCTATGAGAATTAACGCGCGCTATCGAGTACGTTTAGCGTACGCGACGATTGGGACTTAGCGTGCGTTAAGTCATCAGCTGAGTCAGTCGGCTGATCAGTGAGGCACTGACCACGCCTGGTTAGCGACGCCAGTCGCTCAGATCGCTGCGTGCGCTAACGAGTAGCATTAACGTACGCTACATAGGATTCGTAGCGTGCGTTAAGATATCCAGACAAATTGCATATTAAGGACTTTCTACCGAAATTGTTGAATTGTTAGACGTTCATTCGACATGAAATGAATTCTATGCTATTTCTTTTGTTAAGGTTCGAGCTTAACACGTGATTGATCGAAGGGGACGACCTTCGAGTATTTTGATATTCGTGGAAGTTTATTCTTGTCAACGAACCGAGGTAAGTACTCTAATTAGAATTGTTTATATTATGACAATTATGATGTGATTGTATCGTGTAAATATGTTGTGATTATATGTCCACCATGCGTTGATCCGACGGGAATCATCATGGGAATCTATAGCTGTGTGCGCTGGATCGTCGGACAGGTAGTTCCACCATGTGTTGGTCCGACGGGATCATCATGGGAATCTATAGCTGTGTGCGCTGGATCGTTGGAGTACCATTAGTATGTTGAAACTGTTATGATATGATATGTGTTGTGAATATTTCTCGTTGGAGAAACTTGTTAAGATATAATTGTTGATTATATCACTGTTGTATGATTATTGTACTTGTACTAGCATCGTTGTGCTAACCCCTTCGGGGGTGAACATTTGTGCATGTTCAGGATCCAGGAGAGCGGGGAAACAACCACTGGAGATGCATGACGACGAGGGTGCAGAGTGATGTTCCGGCCGGGTTTATTGTCTGTTGTTTGTTGGTTATTTCAATAAGTACTCGAGTACGTCGTCGATTTATAATGTTTGGATTTTAGTGATGTAATAATAACGCCTCATGGGATATTTGTAATTTCGGTTTTGAACCAGTCGGTTGAATTTTATTTCAGAAATTTCATAAATTGGTATCTGTTATTGTCATTTCATTTATTCAGCCTTGTAAATTCTTATGTAAAGGATTTGCAGCGCTGTAATATTCCTGAATATATCGGGGGTGTTAAAGAATATGGTATCGGAGCTAAGATTATGGATATCTTGGCCGTTGGGTTAAAATAGGGGTCATTTGTGTCTTTTGAGGTAACCGGTCGTGAATGACATCACTGCACTGCCTACGTCTTCATGCGAACGGTGGTTGTAAGTTCCTAAACTCTATCTCGTTCTTTACATGTTGTGTCTCTTTATACTCGAATATTAGAACGATGTTGTTTCCTGTATATTGAGTATTTATGCTCACAGTATGTTGAGAGGCGGATGTGGACGTGGTCGCAGTCGTGGACGCGGACGAAGAAATGCTGAAAGGGAAGCATCGCCTTCTAATCAGGCCAGTCATAGCTCAGGCGAGCCGCAACAATCTATTAATAACGAACCAGAACCTGCTGTACCAGAAATCCTTCGCCAAGTGGTGAATCAGATGACTCAGTTCGCTCATGTCGTGGACCGAATGCAGATGGCGGTGGGACTTCAGCAGGGAGATGGACAGCAAAGGATCCCAGAAATGGGAAATCGAGGTGACCGATGGTTGCAAGAGGTAGCGAAAATGCAACCGCCCAAATTTGACGGCTTTTCCGAGACTCCCACTTGGGATCATTGGTTGAAGGAATTGGAGAAAATTTTTGCTGGAATTAATTGCCCAGACGACAGGAGAGCTCCTATTGCCCAAGATTTCTTCGATTGGGGAGGCATCCGAGTGGTGGGAAGCTATCCGACTGCAGATCATGATGCCGATTGGACAATTTAAAATGATGATGGAAGCACAAGATCGCCTCGTCCTGTGAGGGAAGCCAAAATTCGGGAGTTTTTCTCCGCTCAACCATCAGACGAACCCGTATCCCAGACGATTAAGACGTTTAATCAGCAGTTAGCATTTGTTCGACATCTGGTCAGAACAGATGCGGAGATGATGATTCATTTTGAAATGAGAATGAAACCGGAAATCCAGAGGTACATGTCCGGTTTTGAACGTACCACTCTCCGCCAATACCAGGATAAGGCGTTGGCGTACGAAATAAAAGAAGCGGCAATGGAGAAGTTTATGGAGTTGAAGAAACAAAAAGTCTCTGGTACGTTTACAGAGCACAAGAACAGTGGGCCCCTCAAGGCCCAGTCTTCTTTTTCTTTCAAGAAACCTCCGCACCCATCTAAGAGCGGAAAGAATTACGGAACAATGTCAGCCACGACGGATACAGCTAGGAAGTGCTTTAATTGTGGTCGCTAGGAAGGGCACCGTGCGACGTTTTGCAAGGACGCCACCAAATACAATGGAACCCTTTCATCGCAGCCAGTTCAGAAGGAAGCTAGTATCCAACAGACGTAGCAAAGTGTTCAGATGCCTCAAAATTTTGGCCGTGGACGAGGCAGAGGACAATGGGACCGAAAGGGGACATCGAGTGCTGGATCTGTTCCCCCACGTTTGTATGAGATGAGGAGGACAGACGATCGATGTCTTTGCCGCATCGTGCAATCGGGCCCGCATCCTTTCCCACCGGGCTAGCGTTTTATTCGATACAGGAGCTACGCATTCTTTTATATCTTTGTCTTGTGTAAATCGTTTGAATATTTCTGGTTTTCATACTTGTGAACCTTATGTTGTTGGTTTACCGAGTGGAGAGAGGATTGTCGGGAATTTAGAAACTAGGGATTTCCCTGTAACATATGGAGGCAGAGAGTGGCTCTCAAATCTGATCGTGATAGAAATGCAAGGAGACGACCTGATACTCGCAGACGATTGGCTAAATCGATATGGAGCAATGGTAAACTACCGAAGGAGGAATATCTCGCTGATCGCTGATGATGGTTCCGAAATATTGTTCGAAGGGTGGAAACCGGGAAGCTCAGGAAAATTGATCAAGGCGATGAAAGCTGTCAAATTGTTGAAACAGGGCTGTATCGGATACTGGTGCTATGTGTTGTGTCGAGAATTATACTCTCCGACCGGCGATCGCCTCGGAGATCGGGCGACCTAGCCACTGCCGAGCAGCCGACACAGAGCTGCCGACCAGCGACCACGCGACCAAGCCTTAGCCCAGCAGACAAGATGTATCGGCCAACCGAAGGTCCCACGACAAGTTCCGGTGCCGAGCGATCGACATCAAATATGATAGTCTCTCGGTACTTGGTGACCGACTCCTAGCGACCGACTAGCGGACGATCATCTCCTGGCACTTGCCGACCGACCCTTGGTGACCGACCGATGCCGACCCTCAGTGACCAGCTAGAGACGACCGCATCATGCCGATAGTCATCCAGTCGGCAAAGGCCGAGCCTCAAGACTGAACCCACGTGCAAGAGCCGAGACAAGATCCGCAATTCACCGATCGTTGACTACTGTCACAAGATCCGTCCACCACCGGTGCACTCCGCCGAAAGTTGTCGCAGAGGACCGCATGTGATGTTGACTCGGACGCGTGGCCGGCTCCTCATCGACCGCCCACCGGCCGCACCGTAGCTTTGGACTTTAGGCATCGCCAAAGATCTACCTTGGACTTTAGGCCGACAGCCCGTGTGATCGCCCCATTATAATATGGGCCGGCAGACGATCGCCCTATTATTATAATGGCCGGAAGGCGATCGCCCGCCTGAAGACAAGACTCGGCTGCCTCTATATATACACGGCTCCCTGCACTTGGACTTCGATCAGATTCTTACTCACTGAACAAGCATTCTCTGCATTCCCACGAGATTTCACACAGCACTTGGCTATCTCCAACTCTTGGCAACAGCTATCATTCGGTACTTACTTCTCCCGGCCTCTCTCATCAAGCAGACGATCGGCAGGGACGAAGAACACCGAGCTTCGCTCAAGAGCCGGATTAACAGAGTCTTTTTACACTCATTGTATCTAGATTTCTCACATTAATACTTGTATCCACGAATATTTGTATTAATAACATCTCGCGAGAGCATTCAAGCCCGGGCCTAACAAACCCGTCAAATCTTGTGTTTATTCATATTCTCTCGGAAGTGCTCCCACAAATTGTTGTTTGTTGTCCGTCTTCCAGCAGTATTAATCTTCGGATAAATATTTTGGGCAACAACAATTGGCGCTAGAAGAAGGGGATCTAACCTCAAATTTTTATTCCTACCGTCTCGAAGAACACTCACTGTTCTCGGGGCATATACTTGAAGTGACACTCACTGCGCTTCAAAGAAATCTTTCAGAAATCATGTCTTCCGCCTCCGCGTCGAAGAAAGCCGCCGCCGCCGCCCGTACGCCTGCCTGGCCCCGGGCCCGAGCCACATCCGATGGTGGAAGGTAGCCGCCGCGGTCAGAGACGCTCGATCCCGTCCCTGGACGGCGGCCCAAGCCTCTCGCTCGATCAGCTCCGAACCAAGGAACAGATTGACGAGGTCATGGCCGTCGTACAGGAGCGACGGAGTGCTCTCGACGCGCCTCCTGCTATCACCCCCTCAGCCGTCCGCCGGAAGTCCAAGCGGAAGCTCAAGGCGCATCGCCGAGCGATCGCCCGAGGCTCGCCCGCAAGAAGAGGTGCTCGCCACCGGGCACCTCTGCTGATCGCTGGGCGGTGACCCGACTCGCGACCGGGGCCCGGCCTCGGCTACGTGACGACGGAGTTTGAGTCCGTCACTGTGAGCTCGGCCTACCCGACTCCCGTAAGGCGGCCCAGCCTGCTCGCTCCTCGCCAAATAGCCGAGGTCGGCAGCAGCGGAGTCCGGAGATCGGTACACGATCGCCTAGGCTCCCGCTCCCAAAGCCGATCCGCAAGCAACCGAGCCACGGCGATGGCTGCGATGCAACGTCAGCTCGACGACATGAAGGCGCTCCTGGAATCCAGGGCAGGCGCCATGAAGACGATCGCCAAGCCAAGCGAGCCGCTCGCGGTCAACATCGAGCTCGCCCCCGTGCAGCATAAGATCGCTCCTCCGCAAACACCTTTGTACGAGGGGAGATCAGACCCCGAAACACACCTGAACAAGTTCAACATCTACATGACCGGGTGTGGGGCATCTGACGCGACCAGGTGCCGAATGTTCCCTATGACGCTGGACGACCTCGCACACAGGTGGTACACCTCATTGCCACCGCGATCCATTGACTCCTTTAACGAGCTGGCGAACGTCTTCACAGCCATTTCGCCACTGTGGCCGCCGCCGTAAGGTCCCCATCGTATGCTGCGAATCAAGCAAGGGAAAGAAGAGTCCGACTCGGACTACATCGACCGGGTAGACGAGATCATCCTCAACGGCGAGCCCGTAAGCGATGAGATCGCCCTCCACGTGGTCCTAGCAGGATTCCATGGTCTTTCACCTATGTTCAGGCATCTTACGAAGGACCAGCCCTCGACCTACGCGGTCTTCCGAGCTAAAGCCGCAGATTTCCTGGCCAGGCAAAGGCTTCTTCTTAGTCTAGGAGTAGCGCGATCGGTGCCCGAGCGACGACCTCCAGTCTTCCAGCCCGATCGCTATTATCCAGCAAAACCGGAGGACTCGATCGCCCCCTACAGTTCACCATCTAACATGATGGATTAAGGCACGAGATCGCCTCCACCGCACATCATAAAGCCATGGTCCTGGTAGTCTATGGAACCGGCTGCTTCGGCCATGCAAGGTCCCTTTAGGCCGAGATCGCCCGCCCTTCGTTTAAATACGAGGCCGGCGTAGTCTGAGGGCCCTCCAAAATTAATCAGTGGACACGATCGCCCGCCCTCAAGGTTCACCAGCTAACTTGATGTACCCGGACAATGCGACACGTGCCACTACCCCCGTCTCAACGTACACCGTCGAGGTTCGCCATATCCATGGCGGGCCGAGGTGGAACCAGAGCTAACAAGCCGCGGAGGTGGAGTTGATTCATCCGACACTGCCCCACGCAAGGACTCCTCTAGACCGAGACCGCACGCCCTTCGTTTAAATACGAGGCGAGGCGCAGCCTATCAGAGGACCCTCATAATAAAGTGAGTCACGAGACACTCAATGTCTTCGCGCACCAAGACACGGTCATGGGGTCGGTCCATCGAACTCCGCGACTGTGCACGATTCCTCAAACAAACGAAACCATCAAGTTTCTGAGGGGGATCGGCCAATGTTGTTTTTTGCAGGTACAAGACCGAAAGATAGCTAGCCAATCGACCATGATAGCCCAAGTCCGAATCCAAAGTCAGCTCAGCAAGATCGCCCGTCCTCATCTTACACGATCGCCAGCAAGAACCACCTCGCCCCATGTCTTCAACATAGGAGCAAGCTGGGGGGCAATTGTTGTGTCGAGAATTATACTCTCCGACCGGCGATCGCCTCGGAGATCGGGCGACCTAGCTACTGACGAGCAGCCGAGGCAGAGCTGCCGACCAGTGGCGACCAAGCCTTAGCCCAGCAGACAAGATGTATCGGCCAACCGAAGGTCCCAGGACAAGTCCCGGTGCCGAGCGATCGACATCAAATACGATCGTCTCTCGGTACTTGGTGACCGACTCCTGGCGCCCGACTAGCGGACGATCATCTCCTGGCACTTGCCGACCGACCCTTGGTGACTGACCGATGCCAACCCTCAGTGACCAGCTAGAGACGACCGCATCATGCCGATAGTCATCCAGTCGGCAAAGGCCGAGCCTCAGGACTGAACCCACGTGCAAGATCCGAGACAAGATCCGAAATTCACGGATCGTTGACTACAGCCTGTCAGCAACCGTCCACCAGCCGACAGGCCCGCCGAAAGTTGTCAGTAGGACCGCATGTGACAGTGACTCCGGACGCGTGATGGCTCCTCATTGGACCGCCCAGCTGGCTGCCGGCTGTAGCTTTGGACTTTAGGCAGACTGCCAGCATCTACCTTGGACTTTAGGCCGACAGCCCGTGTGATCGCCCCATTATAATATGGGACGGCAGACGATCGCCCTATTATTATAATGGCCGGAAGGCGATCGCCCGCCTGAAGACAAGACTCGGCTGCCTCTATATATACACGGCTCCCTGCACTTGGACTTCGATCAGATTCTTACTCACTGAACAAGCATTCTGTGCATTCCCACGAGATTTCACACAGCACTTGGCTATCTCCAACTCTTGGCAACAGCTATCATTCGGTACTTACTTCTCCCGGCCTCTCTCATCAAGCAGACGATCGGTAGGGACGAAGAACACCGAGCTTCGCTCAAGAGCCGGATTAACAGAGTCTTTTTACACTCATTGTATCTAGATTTCTCACATTAATACTTGTATCCACGAATATTTGTATTAATAACATCTCGCAAGAGCATTCAAGCCCGGGCCTAACAAATCCGGCAAATCTTGTGTTTATTCATATTCTCTCGGAAGTGCTCCCGCAAATTGTTGTTTGTTGTCCGTCTTCCAGCAGTATTAATCTTCGGATAAATATTTTGGGCAACAACACTATGCAATGAAGAAAGAAGACGAAATTGTGGAACTTTCATCCATTCCTGTTGTGAACGAATTTCCAGATGCATTTCCTGACGAGTTACCTGGACTACCTCCACGAAGGGATGTAGAATTTACCATTGAGCTGGAACCCGGAGCTACACCAATTTCTAAGGCGCCATATCGTATGGCACCTACTGAGATGTATGAACTGAAGAAGCAGCTGGAGGAGTTACTGGACAAAGGCTATATTCAGCCAAGCGTTTCACCCTGGGGAGCGCCAGTCCTTTTTGTCCGAAAGAAGGATGGATCGCTTCGACTGTGTATTGACTATCGAGAGCTGAACAAGATGACGATTAAGAACAAGTATCCGTTGCCACGGATTGATGATCTGCTTGACCAGTTGCAAGGAGCAACAGTATTTTCTAAAATAGATCTGAGATCAGGATACCATCAGCTGAGGATTAAAGAATCTGATGTTCCAAAGTCAGCATTCAGAACCCGCTACGGACACTATGAGTTTGTAGTGATGCCATTTGGTCTCACTAATGCACCTGCTGTATTCATGCAGTTGATGAACCGAGTGTTCATCGATTATTTGGATAAATTTGTGGTCGTGTTCATTGATGACATTCTGGTATATTCTAAGAACCTGAAAGAGCATGCACAGCATTTGCGGATTGTATTAGAACTTTTGAGAAGCGAGCAACTGTACGCCAAACTCTCTAAGTGTGAATTCTGGCTAAAGGAAGTAATGTTCCTCGGCCATGTGGTGTCAGCTAAAGAAGTCCGAGTTGACCCTCAGAAAATCGAAGCAATTATGGATTGGAAACCTCCAAATAACGTGAAAGAAGTCCGAAGTTTCTCAGGACTTGCTGGGTATTATCGTCGGTTCGTGGAAGGGTTTTCCAAAATCTCCCGCCCACTTACTCGACTCCTGCAGAAAACTCAAAAGTTTGAGTGGAATGAGTTGTGTCAGGTTAGCTTTGATGAATTGAAGAAGAGATTGATGATGGCACCGATTCTATCACTTCCACAGGGAACTGGAGGATTTATAGTTTACAGTGATGCTTCGAACCAAGGACTTGGATGCGTATTAATGCAGAATGACAAGGTGATCGCTTATGCTTCACGACAGCTGAAACCTTATGAAGTGAATTACCCAACACATGATTTGGAGCTAGCAGCAGTAGTTTTTGCTTTGAAGATCTGGAGGCATTATCTGTACGGGACTCACTGTCAGATCTTTAAGGATCACAAGAGTCTCAAATACATCTTCAGTCAGAAAGAATTGAACATGCGGCAAAGAAGATGGTTAGAATTGATTAAGGACTATGACTTGGAGATTTTGTATCACCCAGGCAAAGCGAATGTAGTGGCCGATGCACTCAGTCGCAAGCCTGTTTCTATTCAGATGTTGGAGACTCTGACCTCCCAACTTAGCCTTCAACGAGATATGATTCGAGAAGGAATTGAAGTGTGGTTACAAAGAGTCCAAGGACAACTGTGCGTGATGGAAATAACTTCATCATTAACCGAAGAAATCAAATCTAGACAGACAGATGATCCTCTGATGATTCGGTTACGTGATGAAGTGATCAAGGGAAAGGCCCCCGGATTCATAATTCATGATGATGGAGTTTTGAGATTTCAGAACCGACTCTGTGTTCCCGATGTCGATGTTCTGAAACAGGCAATTATGAAGGAAGCTCACAATTCGCCCTATTCTATCCACCCAGGCACCAGTAAGATGTATAAGGACTTGAAGCAGAATTTCTGGTGGGGCAACATGAAGAAAAATGTAACGGACTATGTTTCGAAATGCTTGACTTGTCAGCAGGTTAAGATCGAGCATCAACGGCCTGCCGGAATGTTGAAGCCACTCCCGATTCCTGAATGGAAGTGGGAGGACATATCGATGGACTTTATCACTAGTATGCCTAGAACCAGGATAGGAATGAACATGATTTGGGTGATAGTTGATCGTTTAACCAAATCAGCTCATTTTCTGGGCATTAAGGACACGTGGGGACCAGAGAGGTTGGCACGAGTATTTATTTCGGAGATAGTTCGATTCCATGGTACGCCGAAAACCATTGTTTCTGATCGAGACAGCCGTTTTGTGTCTCATTTTTGGAAAGCAGTTCATAAGGCCTTGGGGACCGTATTGAACTTCAGTACAGCTTGTCACCCGCAGACTGATGGACAATCCGAGAGGACCATTCAAACGGTGGAGGATATGCTGAGGGCTTGTGCCTTAGATTGGTGAAACGATTGGGAAATTCATCTGCCATTGATTGAATTCACCTACAACAATAGTTGGCATGCTTCCATTAAGATGGCACCATTCGAGGCATTATACGGGAGGAGATGTAGATCGCCCCTATGCTGGGACGATTCATCATACTTGATCGGAACAGAACCAGAGTTGATCGTGCAGACTCGAGAGAAGATAGCCTTGATTCGTGAAAGGCTGTTGACCGCCCAAAGTCGCCAGAAATCTTACGCAGACGTACGTCGTCGCCCTTTGGAGTTCAGTACTGGAGACCACATACTTTTGAAGGTTTCTCCTACTCGGGGAATCTTTCGTTTCGGAAGGAAAGGAAAGATGAGTCCGAGAAATATCGGACCATTTGAGATCCTTGAGAGAGTTGGGGAGTTGGCATACAGATTGGCATTGCCACCGTCATTGTGCCATGTTCATAACGTGTTCCACGTATCCCAGTTACGGAGGTATATACCAGATCCCAGTCATATCATAGATTTCGGCGAGATTGAAGTTGCTCAAGATGGGACGTTTGAAGAAAGACCGGTCAAGATACTCGAGAGTCGAGTTAAGCAGTTGAGAAACAAACCCATCGTTTTGGTCAAAGTTCAATGGTCACGCCATGGAGTGGAAGAAGCCACATGGGAAACGGAAGATGGCATGAAGTCCAGATATCCTGAATTATTTTCGTCTTGAGTTTCGGGACGAAACTCCTTTTTAGTAGGAGAGTATGTAATATCCGGATTTATTACTGTGTATTTTACCTGTATTCGAACCCTGTATTATTCGGATTTGTGGTTTTGATTATTGGAGTATGATATTTCTTGCATTGGCATCCTTGTACTTAAGTATAACATCATGCAAATTTTCTCATGCAAACTCGTGATAGCGCACGCTAAGAACGTAGCTTAACGCGCGCTATCGGCTATTACTAGCGCACACTACATATGTAGGAGTTGCGTGCGCTAGACACTGAATTATTGAGGTAGGTGGCTAGCACATGCGCCAGCCAGGACATGGGTCCGGGTAAGATTCCCGCGGACGAACCTGGACAGTTTTGAAGTCAACTCTTATTAGCGCGTGCTAAGGAATGCTTAGTAGCGTGCGCTAATTAGCTAAAGTGCAGAATATTATAAATGAGACAACCACCCGTTTTGGCTTACATTTCCTTCATCCATTCTTCATTCTTGAGAGGCCAGAGAGCTTTAATCATCCCTCTAACACACTTAGAATATATCTTAGTGATCCTTGAATATTGGTTATCACTTATGAGTGATCATTGAAGAGAAGTAACACCTTGGAGTGGCACATAACCAACCGGAGTCGGATTCTACCTTGTGGTGCAGTGATTTCGGCATATTAAGGTATGTTCAACCTATCACCAGCTTTAGATTTGGATTCCACGGGATTAGATGATCATGCTAATGTGATATTGAATTTCATTGGTGAATTATTCAACAAACATCATGTTTTAAGATTGGAATGTCTATGCTTATGATATTATCATTGGAACCTCGTAGTTGGAATCCTAGTACTTCAAGTGATAATAGAACATTCTGAAGTTATTATCCGTATGATTTATGTTATCTTAGTGATCATAAATTGGAGGTGGTATTATTTTCGGTTATAAGGACTTAAGGGAAGAATCGTCTTAGGATATATTCTTTTGTATAAGATGGAATTGTTAGTTCACCTCCAGATGAAGTCTGAATATATATAATGATAGTAGAATCTAATACATCAACTGTAGATCACCAACTTCGCATGAGAATTGTAATCAAAACAGATTATAGTGTTATGATGATTATATGTATAATTGCACCTCGAAGTTGTTAGTATCCATGAGATCATTCATAAAGGTTATGATCATAACATGAAGCCGGATAACAAACATTAATGACTGAGGGATTCGCTTACTTCATCACCATTTGTATAATTTGCTGCCCTCCAGTGAACTGCCATGCACTCTTAGTGTGCGCTAAGCTGCGAGAACTAACGCGCGCTATCGAGTACGTTTAGCGTACGCAACGATTGGGACTTAGCGTGCGTTAAGTCATCAGCTGAGTCAGTCGGCTGATCAGTGAGGCACTGACCACGCCTGGTTAGCGTACGCTAGGCTGTGTGTACTGCGTGCGCTAACGAGTAGCATTAACGTACGCTACATAGGATTCGTAGCGTGCGTTAAGATATCCAGACAGATTGCATATTAAGGACTTTCTACCGAAATTGTTGAATTGTTAGACGTTCATTCGACATGAAATGAATTCTATGCTATTTCTTTTGTTAAGGTTCGAGCTTAACACGTGATTGATCGAAGGGGACGACCTTCGAGTATTTTGATATTCGTGGAAGTTTATTCTTGTCAACGAACCGAGGCAAGTACTCTAATTAGAATTGTTTATATTATGACAATTATGATGTGATTGTATCGTGTAAATATGTTGTGATTATATGTTCACCATGCGTTGATCCGACGGGAATTATCATGGGAATCTATAGCTGTGTGCGCTGGATCATCGGACAGGTAGTTCCACCATGTGTTGGTCCGACGGGATCATCATGGGTATCTATAGTTGTGTGCGCTGGATCGTTGGAATACCATTAGTATGTAGAAACTGTTATGATATGATATGTGTTGTGAATATTTCTCGTTGGAGAAACTTGTTAAGATATAATTGTTGATTATATCACTGTTGTATGATTATTGTACTTGTACTAGCATCGTTGTGCTAACCCCTTCGGGGGTGAACATTTGTGCATGTTCAGGATCCAGGAGAGCTGGGAAACAACCACTGGAGATGCATGACGATGAGGGTGCAGAGTGATGTTCTGGCCGGGTTTACTGTCTGTTTTTTGTTGGTTATTTCAATAAGTACTCGAGTACGTCGTCGATTTATAATGTTTGGATTTTAGTGATGTAATAATAACTCTTCATGGGATATTTGTAATTTCGGTTTTGAACCAGTCGGTTGAATTTTATTTCAGAAATTTCATAAATTGGTATCTGTTATTGTCATTTCATTTATTCAGCCTTGTAAATTCTTATGTAAAGGATTTACGGCGCTGTAATATTCCTGAATATATCGGGGGTGTTACATCCGCTTAGTATGCCGATGGGCAGAGGACACAGTCGTGACCACGATACTAATGGCCATGAAGATCGGATGTGGACCAAGAGGGTATAGTCGGGAAGGTTGCTATTCCAGCACTTCGTTCTCGTTGTTTAGGTTTCGGGACGAAACCTCTTTTAAAGGTGATATGATGTAATACCCACATTTTTCTTTCTTTCTCTTCTGTTTCGTCCAACCGTATCGACTCGACTGTGTTCGTTGATGCTTCTGACCTGGTGTTGTTTCTCACCTTTGTCATTCGAGCGAGTTTTGATATTGTCCCAAATTGATCTATATATCATTGTGACCTTTCCAAGTTCGGAAAATTAGTCTCGTTTTCGATCTTCCAACCCTTGGGCGGTGGAATTCCGTATTTGTTCAGCGATTGGCTCGCGTTTTGATTGATGTACCGTTGGGTTGGTCAATCGTATTGATTTTCGTCCGTTGTGTTTTGTGATTGTTCGGATAATTGACTTGATTGTATTATCCAGTTGATGACGCTTGTCACTTGTTGGTTTTATTATATCCCTAACGGCGGCGGTGTGTTGGTCGTCGTGGAGCGTGTTTTCACGCCGTATATTCCTTTGCGTTGCTTGTAACGTTTCGCCGATGGGCGTAAGTTATGCGTTTCCTTGCGTATCTCGTTGAGTTTTCCTGGCGGGATATTGCTTCTCCCTACTTGTTTTAAGTTTCGGGACGAAACTTCTTTTAAGGAGGGTAGAATGTAATATCCGCAATTTTCGATTTTCGGTAAATTTCTTTTTCGGCCGGAGTCCATTTTGACGACTCGCTCATGATCGTTTTGTCATTTCGAGAATGATTAATTCTGCACTTTTTGTCATCCGAGTTCGTTTCGATATCGTTTTGTTGAGTTCCGAGCTTTTTAGCGACTTTTCCGCACTTGAGTTCGATTCTTGCGAATCTCGTCCGAAACTGTTGTCTCGAGTTTCTTGTAAGTTCATTTAATGTTATTATTCATGTTGCGAGCTTTGGTTTGGTGTTTCGATCGCGTATCGTGATTTTCGGACGTTTTGGGCCATTTTCGTAATTTCCCAAAGTTTTGGGTAATTACTTCTGTTGTCGAATTCCGAGCCTTCAGGTGGTCGGAATTGTGTGTTCTCTTAGCTATTAGATTCGTCTTTACGAGTACGTCGTAACTGTATCATCGATTCGTATTCAGGTTCGGGTTTCGGGGTCGTTCGGGCCGTCGGAGTTGGCCCCGGCCGAGTCATGGCCGGCACCGGGGCCCAGCATCGCCGAGCTACGGCGGTAGTGCTCGGCAGCCTCGCCGAGCTACGGCGGTAGTGCTCGGCCTTTCGCCGAGCAGCCGCACTGCGGCCGCGGCACATGCCGGCAGGGCCGCGGCACACTCGTGCATCTTTTCGGCCAAACCGTCTGTACCTGGTGCCGCGGCACACGCCGGCCGGGCCACGGCACACTGCCGACCTGTCACAGGGTGCGGCTCACTGAGGTTCAGGCCATCGAATTCGTGCAGCGGATCACGAATCACCCGTGCGCCTAGGAGACTTCCGAGTCTCCGTCCGGCTACCATCAACGAGTTTTCATAAAATACCAACATTAGAGATATCATGCACTGGTCCATTGTGCTGCGAAAAACGCTAGGCACCCGCCTGTCCTTTGCCTCCGACCAACTAAGGGCCGGTATCTCATACCCTTCGAGCTTAACCCGCAATGGCACATGGCACTAAGGGTCACTCGCATGCCCGAAGTGCAATTCCTCGTGCTCGACACTCACTCGGGACTTCCTAGGTGCAGTACCTTGGCGCCCTTGAGAGTACCTCACCCGAGACGGACAACCTTTTAGATCTTGGCTTAGATTCATGCCATCAATAGATATTTGCCCCTCACGATGTTTGGGACTACTTCGCATACCGACATATTACCTTTAATCCGCAATATGGTGTTGCCTCGCAACCACATGTACAAGCCAACGATCCCCCGCAGCATAGCCGGAACCGATAGCTAATGCTTACGAGTAAGCTCACGAGGCGTATGATTTAAGTGAGTGCCTCGATTGCCCAATCGACATAGAGGAAGTGTTATATGGCCAGCGGCATCCCTCCGGTCACACTAGAGCCTCCATGCCAACCTTAAGCCCAACGTAGACCACATAGGTCCTACGCCGCCCTAACGATTTCCAACTCACTCGGGAACTCCTCGCACACTTCGAATCCTTAGAGTTGGCTCCCTAGAGGCCCCCCTTACCTCTAGGAAGATTGCACGCTTGGTGCTCGACAGCACGAGGAAGACTGGCCGCTTGCCCACCATTGCCCATCTAAGGACTGTCCCCCCTATAATAGGCTTAGACAAATATTCCCTTGTAATTGCACTAGACATTGATTGGCCGATGAAGCACATCGGGTGTAACTCCCTCATACGAACTCCAAATCCTTATCCGCTTGAACCGTAGAGTAACTTACGGCATTATCTATAAGTTCTCAAAGTTTCAGCCCCATCCGATACTCGAGGAGTGAGGAATTGCCTCTGCAATATTCTAAAACTACTACAATGCCACTGCACTGCAGCATCTCGATACTTCGCATCGTTCGCTACTCAAACAGAACCGTCTAGTTGTGAAACTTGGTGGAGATCTTCCCAACACTCCAAGTAACTCCCATTACAAGCATTTCACAAAACTCTTCCCCTAAAGCCCTCTGCTCCCCGACTCAAGGTCCTGCTCGCGCACGGACACACTCCGGACGCCGACCACTATCGCACGTCCCCAACCTTATTCGTGTCGCAGGGCAACTATCCAACATGATCCTTCGTAATTCCGGGGAAATCCCGGGTACTCCGAATAATATGGAAAGCGCCCTGTGACATCCTCCCCCTCTCGATCCGTTGACGTCCCCATCAACGCATGCACGCACAACCTGCTCTATGTACATGCGCTGCCCATCTCATCATGAAAATACTTGGGCAACGAACCCGACACTCTACCTCCATCTCCCGGATGTTGCCTCTATCTCGGCGCACACCCACTCAAATCTTGGCAGGAATCATTCTCTCCATGCCTCGATATAACCGAAAACCAACTGATGGTGTTAGATTGCCACTCTAGCTCAAATCAAGTTACTCCCTCATTGTCAAGTCCGAGACTAGCGACAAGTTCTCCGAATTAAACCGGGTCGATTTGCCTGAACGTCTGGAGTACATGATACTTCTAAGAGTCCTCACTAACACCAAGAACCCATCCAAAGGATCCTTGTGCTCCGCTCAAAACACCACCGTGGCTGCCCTCTCAAAAATCCTTACTAACCATACCCCATAATACGGATTCCGAATTCTATCAAGGACGAGCCAAACCCAATCTGAAACTCTGTAAGACAAGTGCCCTCTAGCACAAGTCGAAAGAGGCCTGCACGGCTACCCACAGATCACTACTCTCGGCCCTCAGGCCACCACACTTCTACGGCATGGAGCTTGAAGGTTGTGCGTGTGATCAACGCACCCTCCACCACTCGAAGGTGATGCCTAACTCTCGGCACACCGCGTCACCGGCCTTCAGCCTGGCGTGACAAAAACTTGTGGGTTGGTCTCGCTGGTCCTCTGACTCAGACGAAGACACGAACCCAGGCCATCTGGCCTAACTCGTAACCTGGCCATCTGGCCTTATTGCTCAATGCACGATTGTGAACTCTGTATGAGTACACCTCATTCAGCTTGCTCCCATCAGAAATCCTTAGACCAATAGTTCCCATTTATTGGCTTCCAAATTACTTCCAAGAACAGCCATCTCGAAATCGCTCACATGTGTGTCCTAGATGGACACACCTCTTCGGTAACCAAGAAGCCCAATGCTTTGTATAACTCAGTCCCTTTCAGAAAATCCCTCAACCACAGAGCCCATACTCTAGGCTTTGGAATTCCCTTAAGGAACATCATTCTCGAATCAGCCCATTCTGTGCTCTTAAGTGACGCACTTCCTCAAGAGAGTCTGGCCCTCCCCCACTCATGTTGGAGGCCAGACCCAAATCTCTTGTCCCTCATAGACGGATGGGACATGCAACACCACACTTGGAGCATGCCCATTCTCATATTGGTCCGACTCGAACCGGGAAGACTGAACACTCCACTCCTGGAACTTCCATGGTGGTTGTGTTACGATTGCACCTCATGTGTGAAAGTACTTTGCGCATAACAATTCAAACTCATGTAACCAACGTAACCAATGCACCTTAAGTGCTATGACGCTTGCGCGCACTAAAATTCAGCCCAAATTTTGCACCTGAACGTGCTATGACGGATTCCCGCACTGAAGTTCTCGCACAAATAGGTCTCAAACCCAAATCACCTCTCAATCTGCGGCGCTACGCAAACATGGCTGTAACATGGCAGACGTGGCTACTGCACACCACCCGGCTCACCGGCATGTCTCCTTCTAGGAGATCAAGATGTCTAATAAGCCCGCAAAAAGGTTAACACTGATTCTGATTGGATTGCACCAACACCGTTACTCACGCGTCCGCAATTTACCGATGAGAATGTTCCCCTCACATTAACCAACTGCCAACTGTACTCGCAGAGAAAAATATAGTCATTAAACACGTCGTAACCCGGGTACTACCATTCGCCGAAATCACTAATGCCAACAACTCGCACCGAACAAAGCTTTCGAACATCACTGACAGAAACCAAACAACCAGGGTACTACCATTCGCCTAATTGCAAAGCCAACTCGAGGTACTACCATTCGCTCAAGTCCCACTGCCAACTAAATTCTAAACTCTGCCACAATACGTAAGAACGCACTGCAAGCCCTTCGCTGAAATGCCACTACAATGGCTAATAAGAAAAATTCAGCACAATTTTCGTATTCGGTTTTCAAGGGAAGAAAGATCTTCAACAAAGCTCAACTGTAACCTGGATGCGACATTCCAGGCTCCGATAACACTTGTCACGGGGTGCGGCTCACTGAGGTTCAGGCCGTCGAATTCGTGCAGCGGATCACGAATCACCCGTGCGCCTAGGAGACTTCCGAGTCTCCGTCCGGCTACCATCAACGAGTTTTCATAAAATACCAACATTAGAGATATCATGCACTGGTCCATTGTGCTGCGTAAAACGCTAGGCACCCGCCTGTCCTTTGTCTCCAACCAACTAAGCGCCGGTATCTCATACCCTTCGAGCTTAACCCGCAATGTCACACGGCACTAAGGGTCACTCGCATGCCCAAAGTGCAATTCCGCATGCTCGACACTCACTCGGGACTTCCTAGGTGCAGTACCTTGGCGCCCTTGAGAGTACCTCACCCGAGACGGGCAACCTTTTAGATCTTGGCTTAGATTCATGCCATCAATAGATATTTGCCCCTCACGATGTTTGGGACTACTTCGCATACCGACATATTACCTTTAATCCGCAATGTGGTGTTGCCTCGCAACCACATGTACAAGCCAACGATCCCCCGCAGCATAGCCGGAACCGATAGCTAATGCTTACGAGTAAGCTCACGAGGCATATGATTTAAGTGAGTTCCTCGATTTCCAATCGACATAGAGGAAGTGTTATAAGGCCGACGGCATCCCTCCGGTCACACTAGAGCCTCCATGCCAACCTTAAGCCCAACGCAGACCACATAGGTCCTACGCCGCCCTAACGATTTCCAACTCGCTCGGGAACTCCTCGCACACTTCGAATGCTTAGAGTTGGCTCCCTAGAGGCCCTCCTTACCTCTAGGAAGATTGCACGCTAGGTGCTTGACAGCACGAGGAAGACTGGACGCTTGCCCACCATTGCCCATCTAAGGACTGTCCCCCCTATAATAGGCTTAGACAAATATTCCCTTGTAATTGCACTAGACATTGATTGGCCGAGGAAGCACATTGGGTGTAACTCCCACATATGAACTCCAAATACATATCCGCTTGAACCGTAGAGTAGCTTACGACATTATCTATAAGTCCTCGAAGTTTCAGCGCCATCCGATACTCGAGGAGTGAGGAATTACCTCTGCAATATTCTAAAACTACTACAATGCCACTGCACTGCAGCATCTCGATACTTCGCATCGTTCGCTACTCAAACAGAACCGTCTAGTTGTTAAACTTGGTGGAGATCTTCCCAACACTCCAAGGAACTCCCCATTACAGGCATTTAACGAAACTCTTCCCCGAAAGCCCTCTGCTCCCCGACTCAAAGTCCTGCTCACGCACGGACACACTCCGGACGCCGACCACTGTCGCACGTCCCCAACCTTATTCGTGTCGCAGGGCAACTATCCAACATGATCCTTCGTAATTCCGGGGCAATCCCGGGTACTCCAAATAATATGGAAAGCGCCCTGTGACACGACCACTGGGAGCCATTTTTTGGCCTGTGCCGCGGCACACTCCCGCTGGGCCGCGGCACACTATGCAACCTATTTATGGCCCTGCAGACGGGTTTTTGGCCATTTTTCTCCTCCTTCTCCTTCTCTTCCGCGGCTGAGACAACAAATCCTCGAAGTTATTGAGGTTATATCATCAATCAATCATTCTATATCGTCCTTTGATCCAGCGAATCAAGGTAATCTTCCTTAGAACCTTAATTTCGTGAATTTGGGGGGTTTTGCGTTTTTGTCCGATTCGTTCCGTATTATTGATTAATTGATGATGGGTATGATTAATCTTGATAGTATTCTTGTGTTTAGCATCATTTAATCCATTGTTCTTCGTCGAATCGAAGTATATTTCTTGATTTTCTTCAAATTGACTTTTTGGGGGATTTGTTCTCGATCTCGTTTTTCATCCATTTTTGATGGATCGATTGTAGTTAAATGATGTTTTTAAACACATTCTATGGATTGTATATCCATATTTCAACTTGGAATTCTGTTTTCGTGTTTTGCCGGGACGAATCGTGTTCTTGGCCGTTTTGGGGGAAATCCTTGAACTTTTGTCATTCGTTCCTTAAATTCAACGGCTTTGAGTCGTATTATGGAATTCATTTTCGTTGTTATTGTCTTCGTTCATAGTTCATTGCTGCGGATTGTCGTTCGGTGGAGTCGGTGAGTTCGTAGTCGGTTCGTGCCAACCTACTTCGGCCGATTCTCTGCGTTGTGGTTATTCAAGGCAAGTATCTTGCCCATACATTACCTGTTTTGTGGATATTATGGTTGTTAATCGTCGATATGTGCTAAATAAATATTAATAACCATTTTTCAAAAGAATCAGTATATTTACCATCATGGTTTTTGTAAAGGTGACCCGTGTGTGTCGGGAATTAATGTGCTTAGTTGAATATGTGTGCTAGTGTCGAGTATAGAATCACCTTACTTTCTTGTGATGTCATTGCATATGATTATGTCGTTGGTAAATGTAAAGTGTAATTCTTTTGTCAAATTATGTGCTTGGAGTCACGTGTTTATGGATGAATATGTGAGTTTGTGTGATATTAGTTGTGTCGTTCGGTGCTGTTGAAATCTTGTGATTCCTTGTGAATTGTTATAGTTCTGGGTCGTGAGTACGTGTTGGATAATATGGCCATTCTAGCAAGGTACCTCGTAAACTGTGAGTTGTTCTTCCACCCGGGGATGGCATGTGTGGCCTCTGGGGGCCGATACTAATGGGTACGGCCACAGAAGTGGACTTGGGTGCGTGTGTTGATGTTCTTCCACCTGGGGACGGTTCGACGGGACCTCTGGGGGCTGATACTAATGGGTACGGCCGCGGAAGTGGTTTCCCACCTGGGGATGGTCCGACGGGGCCTCTGGGGGCCGATACTAATGGGTACGGCCACGGGTTACCAAGTGTGGTTTCTGTGATATTGATGTTGATGTTTTGATAACTATTGTAATATGTTCCGGAGTATCACAATGCTTTATGCTCGGGGTCGAGATACATTATATATCGAGTCTTGGTGTTTGGCAAGAATCGCATAAGAATAATGTGTTATGTGTAATGTGTCCTTATAAGTGAATTGCAGTAGATGATCGGGTCGTAGGCCCTGTGTTTTGTGACCGGAATTGGTTGGGTCGTGGACCCCGTGTTTTGTTAACAGATTTGCATTTTGGAAAATGAACTTTGGGGCTGTGACCCTAAATGACTTTCGAGGAATTAAGAACTTTTCAATTTTTAATCTTTTCAAAACTCCCGAGATTTGGAAATGTTTCCAAAGTGCTTACTTGCTTCGTTTCTACTTTCAAGACTTGAACTATTTTTAACTAAATATATCTCGGGAAGTCTTTCGATGTATTCTCGGAATGTGTTGTGTATGGCTCGTATTTGCACTTTATACTTGCACTAGCGAAACAGTGGAGTTTTGCTAACCCCCGAGTAATTGGGGGGTGGATATCTGTATTGTGTCCAGGTACATACAGGTTTTCGGGAGCAAGACACAGGATCGGTGCGAAGGATGATGAAAGACGAATGATACTAATCACACGAAGGCCAGTTTTGACTTCAGTTAGTCGGAGTCCATTGTATTGTATTTTCCGCTGTCTTATTGTTCGTCGTTGCAAGTATTTTACCCTTGCATGTGTATGAGTCTGGATGACTTTATGTATTTTGATTTGTAAGTCAGTGACGGAAGACCAAATCGGTCTATTGATTCGTTATTTTGATTCGTCAGTATGTAATGTAATGTGTTGTGTTGATGTCTAGCCTGGTGGATCCTCACGGAGAGGGTCTGCGGCGTGTAATATTCCCGGTTTGATCTGGGGGTGTTACAATCCTTAACCCACTTTTCATGGTTTTCAATCTCTTCCTGATTGGCTCGGGTCCGCACAGGAGGCACCGGAATATTCGTCTCCAGGACGTATCCCAGTGCCTCTATACTGAGGACAATCATCAGATTGCGGAGCCAATCCACAAAGTTAGGTCCCATTAAGGTGTTCTTTTCGAGTAGAATTGCGAGTGGATTCATTGTTATATTGAGATTTGAGTCTGCATTAAGTACGATAGATTAATTAGTGACTCATTCAATTATGTTCTGAGTATAGAATTAAGGTCTTTTCTATTCTTGTTACCCAGCTCCACTATTTTTTATCGGAATAACACACTCCCATGTGAAATCCGGAAGTATCGTCGCTCTACTTCATAGTGGTGATCGAGTTCTTTATGAATCTTAATAGAGGGCAACCGAACAGGTTTCTAGTCTATTAATTTTCATAAAGTGGTGTCCAACACCAACCCATCTAATGGATGATTCGATCTTCTTTTTCCCCTTGTTCACTCCCCTCAACCTATACGGTTTCTATGGTTCGTGAACAAGTTAAGTTTATACCATCGACGCAAATCAGTTTCACAATTGAATCTTATCTGGCAACCTAACAGGTTTCTAGGTGTTGTTGCCCAAAATATTTATCCGAAGATTAATACTGCTGGAAGACGGACAACAAACAACAATTTGCGGGAGCACTTCCGAGAGAAGATAAATAATACAAGATTTGCCGGGTTTGTTAGGCCCGGGCTTGAATGCTCTCGCGAGATGATATTAATACAAATATTCGTGGATACAAGTATTAATGAGAGAAATCTAAATACAATGAGTGTAAAAAGACTCTGTTAATCCGGCTCTTGAGCGAAGATCGGTGTTCTTCGTCCCTGCCGATCGTCTGCTGGATCAGAGAGGCCGGGAGAAGAAGTACCGAATGATAGCTATTGCCAAGAGTTGGAGATAGCCAAGTGCTGGGTGTTTTGCTTCTGTATTGCGTGAAATCCGAAGGAAGTTGAAGTTCTGGAGCCTTTTCTGTGGTAAAAGTTCCGTCCTTGGACAAGTGTAGGGAGCCGTGTATTTATAGTGGCAGCCGAGTCTTGTCCTTTGGTGGGCGATCGCCTTCCGGCCATTATAATAATGGGGCGATCGTCTGCCGGCCAATATTATAATGGGGCGACTGTCCCCGATTCACATGGGCTGTCGGCCTAAAGTCCAAGGTAGGTGCTGGCGCCAGCTGGGCGGTCCAATGAGGAGCCAGCACGCGTCCAGAGTCAATGTCACATGTGGTCCTACTGACAACTTTCGGCGGAATCACTGTCACATGCGGCCCTACTGACAACTTTCGGCGGCTTGTCGGCTGGTGGAGAGATTCTGCCAGGCTGTGGTCAATGATCCGAGATTCGCGGATCTTGTCTCGGTTCTTGCACGTGGTGCCAGCCTTGAGACTCGACCTTTGCCGACTGGATGGCCATTGGCCCTGATCGACATGAGGTGGTCGTCCCTAGCTGGTCATCAGAGGTCCCCATCGGCCAGTTGCTGAGGGTCGGCATCGGTCGGTCACCAAGGGTCGGTCGGCAGGTGCCGAGAGGGGATCGCCTCCAGTCGGTCGCCAGGAGTCGGTCGCCGAGTACCGAGAGACGATCGTATTTGATGTCGATCGCTCGGCACCGGGACTTGTCCTGGGACCTTCGGTTTGGCCGATTTAGCTTGTCCACTGGGTTAAGGCTCGGCCGCCTGGTCGCTGGTCGGCAGTTCTGCCTCGGCTGCTCGGCAGTGACTCAATCGCCCGATCTCCGAGGCGATCGCCGGTCGGAGAGTGTTAATTCTTGACACAACAATTGCCCCCCAGCTTGCTCCTATGTTGAAGACATGGGGCGAGGTGGTTCTTGCTGGCGATCGTGTAAGGATGAGGACGGGCGATCTTGCTGAGCTGACTTAGGATTCGGACTTGGGCTATCATGGTCGATTGGCTAGCTATCTTTTGGTCCTGTACCTGCAAAAACAACATTGGCCGATCCCCCTCGGAAACTTGGTGGTTTCGCTTGTTTAAGGAATCGTGCACAGTCTCGGAGATCGATGGACCGACTCCATGACCGTGTCTTGGTGCGCGAAGACATTGAGTGTCTCGTGACTCACTTTATTATGAGGGTCCTCTGTAGCCGCGCCGCCTCGTATTTAAACGAAGGGCGTGCGGTCTCGGTCTAGAGGAGTCCTTGCGCGGGGCAGCGTCGGATGAATCAACTCCACGCCCGCGGCTTGTTAGCTCTGCTTCCACCTCGGCCAGCCATGGAGATGGCCGACCTCGACGGTGTACGTTGAGACGGGGGTAGTGGCACGTGTCCACTGATTAAATTTGGAGAGCCCTCAGACTACGCCGGCCTTGTATTTAAACGAAGGGCGGGCGATCTCGGCCGAAAGGGACCTTGCATGGCCGAAGCAGCCGGTTCCATCGACTGCCAGGACCATAGATTTATGATGTGCGGTGGAGGCGATCGCGAGCCTTAGTCCCTCATGTTAAATGCTGGACTGTAGATGGCGATCGTGTCCTCCGGGTTGTTGATGATGTAGCGTGATGATAGGCGATCGGGCCGGAAGACTGGCGATCGTCGCTCGGCTGTCGATCGCTTTATTCGTAGGTCGATATTGGCGATCGGGCAGGAGATCGTCGTCCGGGCGCCGATCGCGCTGCTCACAGGCTAAGAAGGAACCTTTGCCTGGCCAGAAAATCTGCGGCTCTAGCCCGGAAGTCTGCGTAGGTTGTAGGTTGGTTCTTCGTGAGATGCCTGAACATAGGCGAAAAACCCTGAAATCCTCCTAGGACCGCGTAGAGGGCGGTTTCATCGCTTACGGGCTCGCCGTTGAGGATGATCCCGTCTACCCGGTCGATGTAGTCCGAGTCGGACTCTTCTTCTCCCTGCTTGATTTGCATCATGCGAAGGCGACCTTCAGGCCGGACGACTCTGGTGGCGAAGTACTCCATGAAGACGTGCGCCAGCTCGTTAAAGGAGCCAATGGACCGAGGTGGCAATGAGGTGTACCACCGATGGGCGAGGTCGTCCAGCGTCATAGGGAACATTCGGCACCTGGTCGCGTCAGATGCCCCACACCCGGTCATGTAGATGTTGAACTTCCTCAGGTGCACTTGGGGGTCCGATCGCCCCTCGTACACGCGTGTTTGCGGGGGTGCGATCCTGTGCTGCACGGGGGCGACCTCGATGTCGATCGCGAGCGGCTCGCTCGGCTCGGCGATCGTCTTCATGGCGCCTGCCCTGGATTTCAGGAGCACCTTCATGTCGTCGATCTGATGTTGCATCGCAGCCATCGCCGTGGCTCGGTCGCTTGCAGATCGGCTTTGGGAGCGGGAGCCGAGGCGATCGTGTACCGATCTCCGGACTCCGCTGCTGCCGACCTCGGCAATTTGGCGAGGGGGAGCCAGACGGCTGGCCGCTCGGGAGCCGGGTAGGCCGAGCTCCTGGTGACGGACTCAAACTCCATCGTCTCGTAGCTGGGGCCGGACTGCCCCGGTCGCAGGTCGGGTCACTGCCCAGGCGATCGAAGACAGAGGTGCCCCGGCTGCCGAGTGCCTCTTCTTGCGGACGAGAGCCTCCTAGCGATCGCTCGGCCAGTAACGCCTTGAGCTTCCACTTGGACTTCCGGCGGGAGGCCGAGGGGGTGATAGCAGGAGGCGCGTCGAGAGCACTCCGTCGCTCCTGTAGGACGGCCATGACCTCGTCGATCAGTTCCTTGGTTCGGAGCTGATCGAGCGAGAGGCTCGGGCCGCCGCCCAGGGATGGGATCGAGCGTCTCGATCACAAGCGGCCGCCTTCCACCATCGGGCCGCCTGACCGGGACGGAACGGGGGGTCTGGCCGGCTAGTCAGCGGCTTTCTTCGACGCGGAGGCGGAAGACATGATTTCTGAAAGATTTCTTTGAAGTGCAGTGAGTGTCACTTCAAGTATCTGCCCCGAGAACAGTGAGTGTTCTTCGGGACGGTAGGTATAAAAATTTGAGGGTTGGGGCCCTCCTTCTAACGCCAATTGTTGTTGCCCAAAATATTTATCCGAAGATTAATAGTGCTGGAAGACGGACAACAAACAACAATTTGCGGGAGCACTTCCGAGAGAAGATAAATAATACAAGATTTGTCGGGTTTGTTAGGCCCGGGCTTGAATGCTCTCGCGAGATGATATTAATACAAATATTCGTGGATACAAGTATTAATGAGAGAAATCTAAATACAATGAGTGTATCAAGAATCTGTTAATCCGGCTCTTGAGCGAAGCTCGTTGTTCTTCGTCCCTGTCGATCGTCTGTTTGGATGAGAGAGGCCGGAGAAGAAGTACCAATGATAGTTGCCAAGAGTTGGAGATAGCCAAGTCCGGGTGTTTTGCTTCAGATTGCGTGAAATCCAAGGAAGTTGAAGTTCGGAGCCTTTTCTGTGGTAAAAGTTCCGTCCTTGGACAAGTGTAGGGAGCCGTGTATTTATAGTGGCAGCCGAGTCTTGTCCTTTGGTGGGCGATCGCCTTCCGGCCATTATAATAATGGGGCGATCGTCTGCCGGCCAATATTATAATGGGGCGACTGTCCCCGATTCACATGGGCTGTCGGCCTAATGTCCAAGGTAGGTGCTGGCGCCAGCTGGGCGGTCCAATGAGGAGCCAAAGACGCGCCCGCAGTCAATGTCACATGTGGTCCTATCGACAACTTTCGGCGGAATCACCGTCACATGCGGCCCTACCGACAACTTTCGGCGCTTGTCTACCGGTGGAGAGATTCTCGCCAGATGTGGTC